>SZWC01006769.1:21747-34115 GCA_023375785.1 Penium margaritaceum | reverse complement strand
TTTGGGGGGTGGAGGGTGGGAAGAGAGGGGGGTCTTTCTTACACTGAACCTAACATTCTACAGTCCTATAGTGCCAAGCTATGTGAGTTTAATGTGTTTCACCACCATGGTTTGCCATAACATTGCAATTAAGGCAGGGATCCATCAGGGACTCTTCCAAGTGTTACAGATGTCCCACGTCCACAGCTGAGCATTTTGCAGAATTCAGCCGAATTCTATGGCAAGTTTCTTGTTTCTACTGCCTTCACTCTTTGTCCATGCGCTTGCCGTCTCAATGTACAACGCTTGAAACCAAAGGGAGGGATGGCAAGAGGAGCAGAAGTAGTCAGGAAGAAAAACATCATAATTGTACCCGCAGACTTGGCTTTCAGGTAGGCTAATAGTATGCCGGTTTGTGCACTGGCAACAGTGCTGAAAGACAGCTGCTTTACTGTCCACCGTGACGAAACTTTGTGGTGGTCACTCCATGTCTTGCCTTATACAGCAGCGTTCACCTCTCCTCTGAGAGGACTCCTCTCTTGCGTACTTCTATCAGACTACATCACAATAAAGCCCTGTGGCTACACGGTTTTTCGTGCAACTATCCTAACAGTGGCCGCTGGGTGCTCAAGCACTCCTCCCCACCTCTCACAGGTGGTGGCAGTGGAGAGGGGTGTTGGTTGCATCACAGGAGCACAGCAGCCTGTGCTCCAGCAGCTGCAGTTCAAGCTGCTTCTTAGTTTGCTGCAGTGTGTGTAATGTGTGCACGGTGTGGTTCAACATGGACGCCATGTCGCCGTGCCCATCCACCGCCAGGCGTAGCCGTGTCAGCGCATCGCTGATGCGGTCACGCCGCTGCCTCTCCGTCATGCTCTTTGCTTTTATCCTCTGTCCGCTGCCGCTGCCGCTGCCGCTGCAGCTTCCGGCTCTACCTCCATCACTGCTTCCACATCCACCGTCCCTGCCATTCCAGAGGGCCTTGCGCATTGTTCGAGGCTGCCGGTCGAGCTTGTCATCATTTTCTACATCGTTGGTAACGCTTCTTGGTTCTTCATGATCATCACGTCCAGCCTCACTGGTTGCTGCAACAGCAGCTACTGCAGCAATGGCCCCGGACTCTGGAGTAGAACGTGTACCACATGCCTCTTCCCATGTACGTTTCCTCTGCTGCTGCTGCTGCTGCTGCTGCTGCTGCTGCTGCTGCTGCTGCTGCTGCTGCTGCTCCTGCTGCTGCCGCTGGCACACAACCTTGTTCCCCACCTGGGCTGGCATACTCCAAGACAGCGCCAGAGGCGAAGGGGCAGGAGAGGAGCCCACCACTTCCATCCCTGATGGAGCTAAACTGGAGACAATGCGTCCAAAAGGGCAGAGGGGAGAGGGGCCGCCACTCTTGCCAGGGCCACCACCGCCACTCCAAGCGGAAGACTTGACGTTGGAGAGCGGCAGTGAGGCGTCCGCATCTGCCGTTGCTAATGCTGATGGCAAGATTGAGCTGCGGCTGGGTGGCATCAGCCCAGGCAATCGCCGCTGATCAGGGAGGACGGGGAGGACGGGGAGGGGGGAAGCATCCATGGCTCCCCAAAGTGCGAGCCGTCCCAGTTCAGGGCTTGGAGGCATCTCTGCTAGCTTTCGGATACCATTCCCTTCCAGATCACCATCCTGATGGCCCGAGAGCTTCCGCCGCAACCCCCTCTGTTGCAGCTGTTGCTGCTGCAGCAGCAGTTGCTGCTGCAGCAGCAGTTGCTGCTGCAGCAGCAGTTGCTGCTGCAGCAGCAGCTGCTGCTGTTTCCTACAATTGAGCAGCTCTGGCACGACGTTGAGCATGGATGGGTCGGCCGCGTGTGGCACATCGGAAAGCTGAGGGAAGCTTTGCATACAGGCGGCTGCAGCGCCGTTTGTGGGGAACCCACTGCTGCCACCACCACTGTAGCCCACTCCAGATTTGTCGCTGTCGCTGGTGCCGCCAAAGACACCTCTTGGCGATAACAGAGAGCTGTAGCCGACTGCAGGAGCGGCCACCGCCACGCACAGCTCTTCTACCTCATCACTGCCACAGCCACCGCCAATCGCAGCAGCCATCGCGTTGTGGCTCTTTCTGGCGCTTGCCGCCACGCCCAGGTCACCCTCTTCACTCGAGCGCTGCGGGCCGGGGTTGTGCGGCTTGTAGAGGTCGGCTGCCATGCGGTCACTGGAGCGCAGGTCCCCGCGCTCGCGGCTCCATTCGTTTAGGGCTGCACCGCCGTAGCCGGAGATGGGCGTCGACGCTAACAGCTGGTACCACTCCCAGTTTTCCATCGGCGGCGGTGTGCGCACGCTGTCTTGCCCTGAATGTCGATTAGGTTGTGTGAGTCGTGCCCTGAGTTCCAGTCGTGCGCGCGATGGAGAGAGGCGTCACATGACAGCACAGCTGCCGTATCAGGTGGCCCACAGTCGGTGGGTGGCCGCCCAGCACGGCGTTGAGCACTGTTGAGCGCTGAGTGAACCAGATGATAAGGACGGTGCGATGCGTCCCCAATGAGCAGCGGTGGAGCAGCACAGGCGGGCGGCAGCTCGACAGCTTCGCAGCAGTAAAGTGCGCCGCGTGACGCGTGTTCAGTCAAGGAGTCCAGTCCAAGGAGCTTTCGAGGGGGAAGAGCGAGAGCAAAGAAAGCGCGGTGTCAGAGCGTTTCAAACTGAAACCAGATCATCTTTCGGTTGGGAAAGCGTTTCCATGGCCTGATGATCGTAATCGGAGAGCATCTGAGGAGGAGAGATGAGAGAGAGACACCCGGGTGGGCCATTCGAAGCTGTTGGGTGCTGTACATCTGGATGGACCACTCACAGGTCTTCAAATTCACCCTTCCCCAGCTCACCGAACCTAACCCCCCCCCCCAATCGTTTTACTAGTGTTCTCTGCTTCTTTGCTCGAACCTTGCGTCGTCCAGGGGCTTGGCGCCGCCAGGGAAGACTCGTGAAGAGCTAGAGCTCAGACTGGCCGCAGGATTGGGAGGAAACACGGAGAGGGGTGTGAGGAGGACCAGCCTCTTCTATCTGGAGCACTCGTCTCCGCACAGAAAACTGTCTCCGTGTTGTCCTGTGCCATTGCTTCACTTCGGACTAAGGAACGGCAAACGAGACTGCGGCTCGGGAAATCGTTCAGGATTCAAAGCAGACTCGAGCGCGAGAGCCTCTGCTGTGTTCGGACAGATCTTTAGGCACAGGTGAAGCTGTCCGCGGGACGTATGAAGCCTCAGCGTTGATGTAATCTACAGAGCGACTCGGGCAGAAATCCCGTTTGCCGTTCTTTACTTTGGACGACAGTTCAAAGAACGCGTCGCATCGACTTGGATGAACCGTGGGCAATCAGCACCAGAATCCTCGTCCGTTCCAAGATGGAGATTCGCCATTGGGGCCAACTAGACTGGTGATACGTCCTTAGCCTAGACAGCAAAACGAGACGGAAGCGCCTGCGTCTCCCTGTGACAGCTGCTGCTGATTGCGCGGTCCGTCACGCGCGCTCGCCCACTGCGAACGAGGCCTCAGGCAGTGTGATAGTATCGCCGGATCGCTCTCGGAGGCGATCCAGCGGTTTCGCACGGTGGTCTGAGATATCGCACCACTGTCGCCGATTCGCACCACGTGATAGTGTGATACTTTCTCGACTCCCCGATGGTTAGGAAAAGGGTGCTCTGCGCACCTACGTGGATGGCGGTTGGGTGATATCAGAACATCACTGGCTGCGTGAAGTTTCCAAGACAATACTTAAATATCATTACCTGATTTCAACAGGGGCAAACTTGTCCGCGGCGACGACCTGACCAGTCGCCATGACTGGCTACGACGACGACGGCAGGTATGTCTGACAAGAACCAGATCCAAAAGCTAGTTTTCCGAATATTCAACGGTCAGCGATGACTGATAGATTGATCTGGCCGGCTTATCTGACGTAAGCCATTCTCCGATGTAACATAAGAGCCTCCAGTTGTAGGTAGCGATTACGGCGCGATTACAATGGGCGTGCTGTTTCTGGAACTTTTCAAATATGCTTTATTCTCTCGTCAAGTTGTCATCAGCTCATTAGCATCGACCATGGTGTAGAGAACAGGACCTCCGATCGAACTAGAGGGGATATAAGACGGTCAGAGCCATCCGCTAAAAATTTCGAGACTCTAAAAAGGTGAGACGGCCAATCGAGCATGGGCGTGAAAATGACGCCCAACCGTTCTGGTCGGCGTACGACGCCGACCACCGCTACCAGGGCGGAGCTTCCGGTAGGTTATGACACCAGGTACCCTTAACTACTCTTCCTCCCAACGGATCTGACGCATGTGCTTAAGACAAGGCCCAAACCAGGATTATCTGGTAAATTTATCCTTCCAACAGTCCATGGTCCCTCTTCCTCTACCGTCACCATGAGGTCTCGTCAAGCTAGACGGAAGCGAGTGAAATAAACAATGAAAACCGAATCTGACCGACCATCCTAATGGATATTGCAGTCACAAAGTTTCTACTGTTCTTTCTAACGGAAAACATAACTATACCTAACAAAGAAACAACAATGTAGCTTTGAAAAGATGTTGAACCATGACCGCTCGCGCAAGGGAAAGACCATTCCGACATGGAGGCCAATCATTCAATTTTACAATGCCAACTTTTCAGAGCTCGCCTATGTTACGCCTAATGGAGTATAGACGGTGAACAGGTAGAAGTTGCGAGGCAAAACACAATTTAGATTTTGGGACACTTCAGCAATTTACAATTAGCGATACGTGTACTTTGATGACAAGTGTCAGAAAGGTCGAGCATATACATACAAGTGACGAGTTACGTATGAAGCACATGCAGGGACGTTAGGTTGAATGTGTAGCGACGCATGCGAAGTCAATTCGTGTGTGGTCGGATTCGAGAAGGTTCGTGGAGAAGTCGGGGGTCTTCGAGAATTGACTCTGAAGATGCGCGAGACATCTTTCTAAATCTAGATTCGTCGAGATTTATCAAGAAGCCGACCGAAACGTTGTGACACTTCTGTTTGTAGAGTCGCGAGAATGGTCGAAGCTATCACAAGGTTCGAGAATATCCACTGGGGGCGGGACACGTGGCCAGTCTACCCTGGGCCGTCGGAGTGAATATCGTGGTCCTCGTCACGTGATGAGCTGTTTGTGTAATAACAAAAATTCCCACTCTAGAAGACTACGAACGCATGTACGTCTAGTACGTAACATTTCCCTTCCTTTGAGTCGCAACGTCCCGGTACGCGTGTAGTGGCCCGAGGATGGCGGTAGTAGTCGTTGATGATATGATCGGCGTCTAGGAGGTTTTCCTAGGGCTCTCAGCTGTTATGTGCACCGTATTTGTCGTGCCACTTGGCGTGATATTCTGTCATCTTGCCTCGTCGTGGATGGCCGAGGATGTCCTCAATGACGTACTCCGTGTCTTCGTCCACTTGAACGTGAGGCGGAGGAGGGACATCTCTGCCACAAAAGTTCTACCTGGGGTCTCCATAATGCTTTAGTCTGCTGACATGGAATACAAGATGAACTTGCATCGTGTCGGGGAGTTTGAGTCACGCAGCAATATGGGTTTGCATGCGTTCGATCTCACACAGTCCCAACCATCGGGGTTTGAGCTTTGAGCAGTCGGGTTTGGGTACCTTGATGTTCACCGAGGCAAGGAGGACTTTGTCACCAGCGATGATGATGTTGCTGCGATGTCAGTCAAGTACTTGCTTATTCACTGCTTATGTCTTTCCGAGAGTTTGACGTGTTTCCTCCCAAATGGTGGTGAAGTCTCGTCGTTGCACGTCAACTGTTGGAATATTCATGTAAATATTTAGTCCAGCTGGTGTGGCGAGAAGTTTGCCATACACCACTTCAAATGGAGTTTTAGCTGCTGTGATGGAAATTACCGAATCATGTGTGTTTTTGACGGTCGGGAGTTTTTGTACCTAATCCGTCCCATGAGGTTCACAAAGTGTTTGAAGTAGTTGTCCGAGCACCTGATTTTTCTGCTCGGTTTGGCCGTCGATTTGAGGATGAAACGCCGTTGAAAGTTGAATCCCGCTTCCGTAGTAGGTCATCAATTCGCGCCAAAAACAGCTAGCAAATTGATCGTCTTCGTTGGTCTTGATGGTTCTTGGTACGCCGTGTAACTATAGGATGTTGTTTAGAAAGAATCGTGTTATTCTCTCGGTGGTGACAATGGTCATTGTCGGGATGAAGTGGGACATTTTAGAAAACCTGTCGACGACCACGAGGATGGCGTCATATCCTTCGGGTGTGAATATCAATCTGTTGAAGAAGTCCATGGAGATGTCTGCCCATTGTTCTGTCAGAACGGGGAGCGGCTAAAGAATTTCGGGTGGCCTCGTGCGACGAGACTTTTCTTGTTGACATGTGTCGTTGGTTTTACAAACGTTGGCCAGGTTTGATTGCATCTTGTTCCATGATTAGTTTTTCGCCAAATTCTTCAGGCTCTTGTCCTCTCCGTAGTGCCCACCTGCCCTGGTGTCATGGCACTATTCGAGTAGCATACGGCAAACATCGTCGTTTGGAGGAATGACTTCTTGCCGAGTGAAGCAACGTCGCGAATAGGGTGCGTCGAACAAGAATTTGGTTTCATTGTATCCGTTGTGTTGTTCGTAGCCTCTCGCGAATAATCGCTCAAGGTAGGGGTCTCGCTCTAGTTGTAGGGTTGCCATGCCCGTCATAGAATGGGGTCGGTGGATGAGTGAGTCCGTCAGATTGGTTTTTCTTGGTGGACAGTCGCTTTTGTATTCGAACCCGGACTCAAGGAACTCCATCCATCGGGTTTGACATTGGCTGAGATTCAGTTGTGTCTTTAAATGTTTCAATCTGTGGTGGTCGTTGCACTCGATGCATCAACGACACTCCAGGTAGCATTGCTACATCTTCAACGCGTACACGGCCGCCATAATTTTTGTTGACCACGTAGTTGAGTTGTGGTCCTCGTAGTTTTTTAGACATGTGGGTATCCGGTTGTTCGCCTTTGTCGTGAACTTACAGAAGAATCACGAGAATGGCTCAATCTGATGCATCTGTTTCCATAAGATAGTCAATCGTCAGATCGGCCAATCGTAAGGTTAGCGATGAGGTCAGAGCATTCTGCAAAGCGGTGAACGCTTCTTGTTCGTTGTCTTCACACATCCAATTATTTTCTTTTTGAGTGAGGTCAGAAAGAGGCGCTGACACTCGCTCGTAGTCCCGCACGAATCACCAGTAGTAATTGTAAAATTCAAGAAAAGCTTGAATTTCTCAAACGTTGAACGGCACTGACCCCTTAGCGATTGCTGCCACTTTTTTTTCGGATCCATGGTGATCCGCCCACCATTGATGACGTAGCCCAAAAACTCAATCGAACGATGACCGAAGTCGCATTCCAAGAAGTTTCCAAAGAAATTCTCTATTTGTAAAACTTTGAGAACTTTTTGGAGAAGCCCTTTATTCTCCTCCGAGTTGCGGCTGTACACCAAAATGTCGTCGAGATACACCACGACGAAGTCATTGAGGTACGGTCGGAAATGTTGTTCAATACTACCATGAACTTTGCTGGGGCGTTTGTGCATCCAAACGACATAACCATGAAATCAAAGTTCTCGTAGTGAGTTCAGAATGATGATTTCTTGATGTCGGCAGCAGCCACGCGTATTTGTTGATATCCGCAACGTAAGTCGATTTTGCTCAAAGTTCGGGCTCCTTGGAGTTTGTCCAGAAGTTTGTCAGCTTGAGGGAGAGGGTAGCGATTCTTAATGTTAATGGTAGGGATGTTCAATGTCCGATAGTCCATGCACATCCGCATCTTGCCAATGTTCTTTTGCGCAAACAATATTGGTACGGCGTATGGTGACGTGGAAAGGCGGATGAACTTTTGACCGAGAATCTCGTCGAAGTGCTTTTTCAGCTCGATCAGTTTGTGATCGCTCATCCAATAGGCCCCTGGAACAATATGTCTGCTGCTCGACTTCAATTTGATGCGATGGTTGCTGGTAAGGTCTTCGAGAGTTCGTTGGAGAAGACGTTTGCAAACTCCTCGATGAGCGATGCAAACTCTTCGGTTACCATGGCGTACTTTGTTGAGGTTAATGAGGCTAATGACGTTAATGATGAGACATCTACTGCCACTGTTGCCTCTCCCATTCGCTTGAGATGTATGAGCCACGCACAAGCCCCTCGTCCTACACAGTACTTGGCCATGTTGAGCGGTATCAGCTACACCACTTGTCACTTTTTGGCTTCTTCGGCTTCTTCTTGTGCTTCCACCTCTGATACTTCCACTCTCGGCTTCCATCCCATACACGCAAGTTGTTTTTTGGTGCCGTTAGTCTCCACGTAGACATCGCCGAGGCTCTAGTCAACCTGCGGATTGTGCAGATAGAGGAAATCTCGTTCGAGGATGATTTTGTGATTGCTCATTAGAGAAGACCTCGAGACCGTTGCATCCCGAAGATCTCCCAGTTGTAATCTTACTGGTTCTTGGAGTCCCCGTACTTGTAGTCTCCCGTCAATGGTTTTACCTTCAAAAAGCCCTGGTTCGGTCTGCAAACCCAGCTTGCAAACCATGCCGTTGCTTATGAAGCTGTTTGAAGCTCTTCCACCCAATAGTGCCAGTACCGTTTGGTGACTTATGCATTCTCGAGGCTTAACTTTTAGTAGTATCGTCGGTTGGTCGTCCTCATACCCCTTATCAAACTTTGCAATCTCATAAACCCTCTAAGGTAATGTGGGCCGTTCAGATGGGCGATCGTTCGACGGAAATCACTCCCCACGGGCAAGAGTTGCGCTTTTTACTCCGGCCCCTTGCCATTTTTGGACTCAGTTTTCTACGACTTCCCCCCTTTCTTGCTAGTCGCTTGCTCCAAAAGCTTTTAGCGATGTGCCCAATTTTTCCGCAGTTGTAGCAGGTTCACGTTTCTCTGAGGTCAACGGCGTCAACTTCTATCGNTTGTCCAGAAGTTTGTCAGCTTGAGGGAGAGGGTAGCGATTCTTAATGTTAATGGTAGGGATGTTCAATGTCCGATAGTCCATGCACATCCGCATCTTGCCAATGTTCTTTTGCGCAAACAATATTGGTACGGCGTATGGTGACGTGGAAAGGCGGATGAACTTTTGACCGAGAATCTCGTCGAAGTGCTTTTTCAGCTCGATCAGTTTGTGATCGCTCATCCAATAGGCCCCTGGAACAATATGTCTGCTGCTCGACTTCAATTTGATGCGATGGTTGCTGGTAAGGTCTTCGAGAGTTCGTTGGAGAAGACGTTTGCAAACTCCTCGATGAGCGATGCAAACTCTTCGGTTACCATGGCATACTTTGTTGAGGTTAATGAGGCTAATGACGTTAATGATGAGACATCTACTGCCACTGTTGCCTCTCCCATTCGCTTGAGATGTATGAGCCACGCACAAGCCCCTCGTCCTACACAGTACTTGGCCATGTTGAGCGGTATCAGCTACACCACTTGTCACTTTTTGGCTTCTNCTCCCAGTTGTAATCTTACTGGTTCTTGGAGTCCCCGTACTTGTAGTCTCCCGTCAATGGTTTTACCTTCAAAAAGCCCTGGTTCGGTCTGCAAACCCAGCTTGCAAACCATGCCGTTGCTTATGAAGCTGTTTGAAGCTCTTCCACCCAATAGTGCCAGTACCGTTTGGTGACTTATGCATTCTCGAGGCTTAACTTTTAGTAGTATCGTCGGTTGGTCGTCCTCATACCCCTTATCAAACTTTGCAATCTCATAAACCCTCTAAGGTAATGTGGGCCGTTCAGATGGGCGATCGTTCGACGGAAATCACTCCCCACGGGCAAGAGTTGCGCTTTTTACTCCGGCCCCTTGCCATTTTTGGACTCAGTTTTCTACGACTTCCCCCCTTTCTTGCTAGTCGCTTGCTCCAAAAGCTTTTAGCGATGTGCCCAATTTTTCCGCAGTTGTAGCAGGTTCACGTTTCTCTGAGGTCAACGGCGTCAACTTCTATCGGAGTCGAGGAGTCCGTTGACTGTTTTTTTTCATTCCCACGATAACTATGGTTAAGAGGTTGCCAGCACTAGGATTCCTCAATCCGAGCGTTGTTGTTGGCACTGTCGATCCATTCTGCTGCTGCAATAATCCGCGGCAAGTCGTTCTGGATGTCGAAAATAGCGATCGCTTTCCGAACGTCTTGCTTGAGGCTGTTATAGTGAAAACAGAGTTCGTTGGGGGCGATGTCTGCTCCGGTGATGATCTCACGGAATCTCTGCCTGTCCTTTGCCACACTGGATTGCTGATGAAGACGCTGGAGTTTATACTTTGAGTCAAATTCTTTCTTCAATCATCAAAAGCATGGGAGCATTGCGTGCAAGAATTCGTTCTAGTCGGTAGGTGGCGACAACACGTCTTGCCACTGTGGGTTGATCTACTCCAAGGGTAGAACGCCTCGGTCGGCATGAGATGGGCGCCGTGAGTCGTTGATGGTGCTATGTTGGTCTCCTGCTGCTGTTGGATGGTCTTGAGGTTGGACCACCAGCTTAACGCCGTGCCATGCAAAAGCGCAACCGCGAGGTCAATTTTCTTTTGATCGTCGTTAACCCCAACAGCGGTGAACTACACCTCAAAACTCGTCAGCCACATCCGAACCGTTGATCCTTTTGAGTTTGCGGGATTGAATGGTTTGGGTGGAGCCGGAAAAAATTTGGGTTCGCTCGAGAATTGGGAATTTCACTTGTTGAGCATCGCTTCACGTGCGCTTGCGTTGCAAAGAGCCTCCATCATGATGTTGAGTTGCTGGAGCACCTGGTTGTTGATTCCTTCACGGGCATAGATCCTGTTAGCTAGTTCCTCGTTGATTCGCGCCTGTCGTTGAGTGTCACATGTCATCCCTACTATTGTCGTCGAGGCTGTTGGTAGGGGCGGCTGGTTTGTTGCTGTTGGATCCGTGACCGGATTCGTCGTCAAAGCACTATGGTTTTTTCCACTTGTCACAAAGCCTGCCACACCAGCGTTTGTCTTTGCTTTTGGGTTCACGTGCATCGGCACATTCTCCTCCTCCATCGCCAAAGCCGTCGCGGAGGACCCACTGCTGATCGTTGGTTGCGCTTGCTCGCCTGACGTCGTGGTCGCAAAGTCTACAAATTCTTGAAGTGGAAGATGTGCTAAAGACTTGTGCGAGGTAGTCCTCCGGATGGGTGAAGTAGTCAGATGCCTCTCGAGCAACACTGTGCTCTGACACCAAGTGTTATGCTGGACGGAGCATAAATGGTGAACAGGTAAATGTTGCGAGGCGAAACACGATTTAGAATTTGGGACACTTGTGCAATGTATAATTAGCTGTAAGTGTACTTTGATGACAAGTGTCGGAATGGTCAAACATGTGTACATACACGTGACGAGTTACAAATGAAGCATAGTCGGGGTCGTTGGGTTGAATTTCGATCGACGCATGCGGAGTTGCGTTGTGAGTGGTCGGATTCAAGAAGGTCCGCCGAGAGGTCGAGGGTCTTCCAGAATTGACGGTAAAGATGAGCGATGTATCTTTATAAATCCAGATTCATCAATAGTTTTCAAGAAATTGACCGAAAGGTCGCGACAGTTCTGTTTATAGATTCGCGAGAGTGGTCAAAGTTGTCACAAGGTTCGGGGATGTCCACTAGGGACGGGGTAGTTGGCCAATTTAGCCTCAGCCGTCGGAGTGAATATTGCAGTCCTTGCGAAGCAATGGGCTGTTTTTGTAGTAAAAAAATGCCCATTCTAGAAGATTAGGGACTCGTGTACGTCTGGTACATAACAGTCTAAGCCTTTTCGATGCTAAGTCCAAGCATCCACATTGAATTGGTTTGAGAGCTAGGTCGACCGCTGACATCGGCGATCGTCTCCACTCCTACGTCAAACTCCTCACACATCGCAAGGAGTGGTGAATCGACCGACAAGCAGCAGGTGACCTTGTGGTGGTGCTGGTGGAACGCCGCCCAGAAGTGCCCAAACGCCTCCACCTCCATGCTCGCACAACCAACCTCCACCAACACCACCTACTTCCCCACTCCACAACTATCTCAGAGGCTTACTTGACTAGCAAGCTGCCACATCACCCTCTTACTATAGCAACAAGAGAGACGCAAGGGATGAGCCAGAAGCTTCTTGCCCTTTTTTTTTGCGGGCACCCAAACCCGGAAGAACAAAGGGCGCATCAGTCTCGGGTTCTCTAAGCAGAAAGGAGTAAGGAGAGCCATATCTCTCTGCGGCTATTTTTACAAAAGTGGATTTCACATTGTAACTTGCACTCTAGTCTGAAAATCTCCTTGGAAACTGCCATTCTCCAACTTTAATAAGACAGTTGGTGTTGATTGACATTGCCTGTCATTTCACTTTTCCACCAAGAAAAAAGGACAAGGTGAAGGAGGTTTGGCTTGGAGCCACCTCGGTCCACCAC
>SZWC01006768.1:90716-116663 GCA_023375785.1 Penium margaritaceum | reverse complement strand
AGGGGGGAGGGAAAAGGGGCAGAAAAGGGTGGAGGGGGCGAGCGGAGGGACGGGGGAAGCCGAGAGTGGGGGAAGGGAGCAGAGTGGAGGGGAAGAGCGGGCGGAGGGAACGAGGGCCGCGAGAGAGGGAGAAGGGTGGAGGAGGGGCAGAATAGGGGTGGGGGGAGCTGGAGCGCCAAATGGGTGCCGAACGAGTGCCGAATGGGCACCGAGCGGGTGGGGGGTGTGAACGGAGGGGGAGGCGACCGAGTGGGGGGGTGGCCACGATGGGGGGAAAGAGCTAAACGACAATACGCGGGGGGGGGGGAGAGGTCGGCGAACTAGAATTTCCTCCGGCAACTCCATGACGGCCTCAAGAAGAATCTCGCTGTATTGCAGCTCACTCCACCGACGCCCGGATCTAGGTATGAGTCCTCTCTAGCGCACGGCTGCTGAAAACGTTACCCTCCATGTGAGGGTGCACATTAGGATGCAGGTACATACGTGCATGGATGCCTCTGGTAAGGATGCTACGGGACGGTTGATGCCAGGACTTGGGAAGAACCCCTAGAGGCGGAGTCTTGGCTAACCTCTGGATCTGGCTCGCTAGCGGCTTGCGATGGTGCTGAGCAGGGGGCGTTGTACGGAGCATTGCATTGGGGGGTGGCAGCCCAGGAGGCCATTGTGGGCTGGGGTTTCAAGGCAACGAGTGTTGAAGATTTGCCCCTCTGCATGCCCAAGTGCTGCGCCAGAGGCGTCGGCAAGCCGCCAGAGAGAGGGAATTCCTCGAAGTTGGATCAAGTGGTTAAAGGATTACTAGGATCCTAAAATGGAGGATTGCCCCTAAAATTTGACAAGTTGCTGAATCTGGTGGAATTCGTTTCACCGGAATCGGACAAGTAACAAGGGAGACATGGGCTTCCAAAAATTGGGGTGTGCGCGGCAGCTCTGGGAGTCGGCCGCGGTTCGACTGCCGGTGAATAATCAAGAAGACCGAGTAATAAATGTCCATCTGGGGATTTTTCTTGGGAAGGGCTGCCGAGGCGTCCGGTCAATGATCCGCCGGATGTCAGTAGTGCAGTTTTGGTTCCTCAGGGACTTAGCCAAATTTCTGATTGGAGGTCCACAAACGGTTTTTGTACCCACATCAATCCCCATCACCAAACTCGATGATTAACTCATCAAAACAGAACACAAAGGAATGAGGGGTACTGTCATTACATGTAGGGACATCTGCGCCCCCGGAATGGAGTTTTGATGGGTCCTTGATGTGTGAGGGCGCCTTGGCGGGCGACGTGGTGCGCGCCGCCGACTGAGCGGCTTGATTGGGGTGCCGTGCTTTGGCTGATGTAGCGGGGGCTACAGTGATCCAAATTGCGTACAGTTTGGTGTGTTTGAGAGCTCATGACTAGCCCTATAAATGTTCACATAGAAAACTTATGCAAAATTGTGTTATTCCCTTCACAAAAGTGACTGTCTCTTAATTCCCTTCCACTCCTAGAAACATAGCGTGAGGCAGTTAGAAAGCTCACACTTACACTCAGAACCCACAAGCCAAAACACAAAGCCATGAACAACAAGTGCAGACCCGTTGGGGAATGTTAGAACTGCCTTCACCCGGGGGCCAGTTTCTAACAAAGGATCATGGGCCCACATCCCTCACTGGTCTATAAATCGCTAATGGCTTTTGCGGCGGACGGGATTAACGTCAGGGACAACATCACCGTCAAACTCTGAGGTCCTGGAGTGAAAATTGTGCAAATGGCGTTGAAGGAGATACAACCAGTCCAGAAGTATACAGATGGCCCTAGCTACGGGCTATGGAGGTGGCACTTTGAGCTACACCTTGCCCATAAGGGGCTCCTGGAGATAAGGCTGCACACGAATCCTTGGATTCGTGAATCCGTTTCACAAATCCGGAATCCGGATCCGGATTCACGAATCCGGATCCAGGGTTGGGTCTCATTCGGGATTCGGGAATCCACCAACGAATCCTGGAAGGAACAAAGGGTGAGGGAGAGGGGGTGAAAAAAATAGAGCTGGTCCGGCTCACGTCCGACTATCATGCGAGGACGTGGATGAATTCAACTTTTGAAGTTTCAAAACTTCAGAAGCTGACAACTACGCTAACTTGCGGGAATCGTGCATGTGCCAGGTCATCGGCCTGACACATGCACGAAGCTCGCGACAACGAATTCGCTACTCGCACGTCTTCCACGAGTGAGTGGCGATTGAGTGTGCAGCACTCAGGATCTTAAACTACATTTGGCTGGCATGCAAAGTCCCGACGCGTCCGTCGGCCAAGCCAGGTCATCGAAGCCTGGCGTCGAGTGAATCAGGTGTCAGGCCTGAGTGTAGGCTTCGCTTCCGTAGCGATCTGGACATTACTACATCGCTAGTGCAAAGAATGGGAGTTGCACCAGAGGTCATCCGATATTCTTTAGCAGCCATATAGTTTCTTGGACACCCCCAAGGATTCGCCAAGATTCGTGAATCCACAAGGATTCGCAAATCTTGGATTCGGATTCGCGAATCTGAATCCAGCACTGGATTCGGACTCTCGAATCCGAATCCACCTTCAAATTCACGAACCGGATTCGGTGTGCAGCCTTACCTAGAGATCAGGAAGGGAACAAAAGTCCTCAATGAAGCGACGGCAACAGAAGCGCACGATGAGGCCTTTATAAAGAAGAATACGGAGGCGCTCATGTTGCTAGTGTCCGGGACGGCTGAGTGGTAGAGGGGCTACTTCTAGGGCTGCAAGCTGGCAGCAAAGGCTTGGCAAAAACTCTGCGCCACCCATAAATCCAAGTCGCTAGCAAACAAAATGTTTACAATGAATCGAGTCCTGAGAGTGAGAATTGAGGAGGGAGATGATGTTGCCTCCACCATGCACCAGATGGAGTTGCTCGTCTCACAATGCAACAATGTGGGATAGAAGATCGACACATAGCTACAGGCAATGGTCCTCCTCATGGTCCTTCCTGATAGTTGGAGCCCTTTTATCACTGTCGTGGGAGGATGGACACAGGACAAGCTTGCCTATGGCCCACTTTTAGAGGACATCCATAACGAGGTGCAGCAACGGAGTTGTGGTATTTCCTCATCTTCCTCACCGGCCCTCGTCACCAAAACGCGTGGTGGCAAAAGCAGGGCCAAGGGAGGTGGCAGACATGGCTGTGACAAGGGCACTAAGAAGGATGCGTGACGTAACTTTGGCAAGGCCGTGAATCATGCATTGGACCGGCTGGAGGTCGTGCACAACGATGTGTGTGGACCGTATAAGACGGTGTCAAAGAGTGGCGTACGTTACTTCTTTCACCTTCATTGATGACTACAGCAGAAAAATTCACATGTACTTCATGAAGCAGAAAGGCGAGGTCCTCGACCAGCTGAAGGAGTATGTCGCTGCTGTGGAGAGGAAGACTGACTAACAGGCCAGGGTGCTACAAAGCAACAACGACGCGGAGTACGTGGGTTGTAGCGGGTGGATGACGTTGTAGGGCATAAAATGGGAACAAACTATGTTGTATTTACCTCAGTTGAATGGCGTGGTGGAGCTGGCAAACAAGACACTATAGAACATGATAAGGACCATGTTGGTGGATGCAGAATTTTCGTGAAACATCTGGGCAGAAGCTGTGCGTACGGTGAGCTACACCATCAACCTCAATCCTTCAGTGGTGCTGAAGGGGAAGAGTGGCTGGAAGATGTAGCAGGAGCTTTGGAGCGGGGGCAAGCCAAGTGTGGCACACCTGAAAGTGTTTGAGTGCAAGGCGCATGCAATGCTGCAGGCTGTGCAGCGGCGCGAAAGCAAGCTGGAGCCGCGGGCAAAGTCGTATTTTTTTCTTGGCTATGAGAGTGTACATAAGGCGTACAGGCTCTATGACATGCACAAGGAGGAGGTAATCCACAACCGAGATGTCGAGTTCGAAGAACAGTAGAGCTACATCAGCAGCAACGACGTGGGTGTGATGGACTCTCCAAAGACGGGGGAGTGGTTTGAGCTCCTTGACTACGAGAAGGCGATGATGCAATGGATGTAAAGATGCCAATGTAATGGCACATTTGTGGCACATTTGTGACATACACCTCTATGGTTAGTCATTTTGTAGCTAACCATAGAACCAAAACATAGACCCTCATAATAGTCGTCTAAAAAGAGCAGGCAAATGGTCGCCTCAGCCATGTTGGCTGAGATGAACCGTACCACAAGTCTTCATAGGGTATCTTTGTAGACATGCATCCGAATCCTACTTGTTCCATATGGCAATACTACATGGAAACATGACCCTAGCACGTTCTAAGAGTGGAGGAGGAGTGATGAAATGGGTTTTCCATCACAACTTTTCATTCACCTAGAATCCGGCCAAGGGAAATCTTCTTGGCTAGAGTCAAACCAAACTCTAGTCCATTTTTCCAGGCTTGGACTTCTCGAGACAACAGTCTCAAACCCCCAAAAAGCGAGGTGTAACTCAATTCCATTTTCACTCCTAAAATGGCTTGTATGCTATAGATATGGTTTGTGATGTTTTTGTCGACCATTTTATAAAATGGTCAAAGTTGTCAGATCCTTCAGGAATGGATAACCCAAGGCCGGGGCAGGTAGACAAGATTCCCCTCTCCGATCGGCATCAAAATCTTGATTTTGACACGCAATGGGCCATAAATGTAAGGAAATAAATGCCTACTCACGGATTTTAGGGATTCGTTATGTCCCGGTGCGTAAGCAGACGTAGGATAGTGGCAGCTATCCTACGTCCTTCAATCAGATGATAAATGTCTCAGAGGTTGTCGTAAGGATCCCAAATGTTGTGTCCAGTGTCGTAAACGTGCCACTTGGTCAGATACTTAGTCATTTTCCCACAACATTGGTGTATGAGGATTTCTTCGATCACATACTCAATATGTCCGTCCACTTGAAGAGGAGGTAGAGGTGCGATGGTTTTGTAAGGGAGATTTTTGTTGGGGTCCCAAGAGTGCTTGAGCTTGCTGATGTGGAGGACACTGTGGGTCATCATGGTGTCACGCAGACAAAGCTGAGCGACGATAGGGGTTTACATTTGCCCGGTCCCAACGAGCAGGGTTTGAGTTTTGTTAAGTCCTTTCCTCGAAGTTTGATGTTCATCAAGCTAAGAATAATGCAATCACCAGTGCTGAACACGTCATTCCTACAATGTCAAACCATTGTTCTTCTCATAGCTGCTTATGTCTTCATGAGGGTCTATCATGTTTTCGCCCAAACATTGGAGAACTCCCGTTGGTTAACGTTGGCAACAGGAATGTTGCCTTGGCTTTGAAGTCATGCCAGTGTGGTGGGAAGTTTGCCATAGATTACTCGAACAGAAATCTACCCATTGCGGTAGAAGTTGCGGAGTTGTATGCCAGTTCGGTGGTCGGCAGTTTTCCTATCCGACGAGTGCCATGCGGCTTGCATCATGTGCAAAGAAGTTGTTTGAGCATCGGATTGGTTCACTCAGTGTACTTGTCGGTCGGAGGATGGAACGCCGCTGATAGGTGGATCTGACTGCCATAAGATGTCATCAATTTGTGCGAGAAATGGCTAGTGAAGTGGCCGACTCTTTTCCTGATGATGGTATGTGGCACGTCGTGTAGCCGTATAGTTTGGTTTAGAAACTGCGGCAATGTCCCCTATGCGGTGACGATTGTCATTGTCGAGTTGAATCACTTTTGAAAAACTGTCTACCGCCACGAGGATGTCATTATATCCCTTGGGGATGGTGGGTAGTCCCGTAATAAATTCCATGCTGATGTCAACTTACGGCATCGTCAATACAGGAAGGGGTTGGAGTATTCATAGTGGTCTCGTGCGACGGGATTTTTGCTACTGAAAGATGTAGCATGATTTGCAGAACACTGCCATGACGGTCTGTACCTTATTCCTCCAGTATTACTATGCTAGATTCTTGATCATTTTGTCCTTGCAAAATTGTCCACCTGGATAAGTATCACGATACTTCTCTAATAGCATCCGCTGTAACTCCTCATTTGGTGGTACCCCTACAGCTCGTATTTATCATAGAAAATGTTTCAAAAAGCAACCTTTTACTGTCTTTCAGGACCCTACCCAAAGTTAATTGTGTCTGTTGCGACATCGACTGGCCACCGATTCTTGCTACCCACGTGTCCAGAAATCTCAGACGGCTGAATCGCCGCGCGAGATGACCGAACGCTCAGGCGCGCGAACGGACCCCCATGGCGACTTCGCACATTTCTGTGTGAATTCGGCATTGCTCAAAACCAGAAGACGATCTCACCTGGTCGAAGTTTTATTGTGCCGCCTTTGTCTCCAACAAAGATAAATAAGACCCAGGGTGACCAAAAAAGGTAAAAATGTTCGAGAGTAAACTGTGTCATTTGTGACTAAAGGATGTTTTTGATGATAAATAGGAACAGTTGGTATGTCCTGGTGACTGAATCACAGTCGCCAGTAGGGGTTGTGGAACCAGAACTTGGTCTTTTTGAACCCGCCAAACTCCTCGTAACCGTTTACAAACAGCTTTGCGATGTACGGGTCTCGTTCAAAGAGTAGCGTGTTGATCTTGGCCATCAAGTCTGGTAGATAACTCAGACTATCCACTGAATTGTTTTCCCAGGTTGATGTTTGATGTCGTAGTCAAAGTTGAACTCGAGGAACTCCATCCATCAAGTATGTTGACGGCTCACATCTGGTTGGATCTTTAGACTTCTTAGTGATTAATGGTCATTGCGGATGATACATTGCTGGAATTTCAAGTAGTACCTCGATGTCTTGAATGTGTGCATGACTGTGAGCATTTCTTTGCTCACAGTCATGCACCACGTAGTTGATTCTCGGCCCGCATAATTTTTTAGACATGTATGCGACCGATTTCCCCATCTGCAATTGTCTTAAAGGAGAATGGCTCCAATCGCTCAATCGGATTAGTCAGTGGCCATGATGTAGTCCACCAATGGATTTGCCAATCGTAGGGCTGGTGCCAAGGCCAGAGCCTTTCTCAATGAGTTAAACGATTTTTGTTTCCTGTCTTCCCAACTCTACTTGGTGGTTTTAGGAGCAAAATTGGAGAGAGGTGCTGGAACCCGGTTATAGACCGTTAAGAATCAGCGGTAGTAAGTAAATAATCCTAAAAGCACTTGGGATTCTTGAGCATTGGTCGTCGTCAGCCAATCAATGACTGCCTCCACGTTTTTGGGGGTCCATGGTGATTCGCCGATGATGTGGCCCAAAAACACGAATGAACCGTGAAGGAAGTCACATTTTTAGAGTTTATTGAAAACCTTCTCTCTTCGTAAGATCTCGAGAACACTTGTGCTCCTCCAGAGTGGGGCTGTACACCAGGATGTCGTTGAACGACATACACGACAGTGAAGTCGTTGAGTTACTGTGAAAGGTGTTGTTCATTGCTGCCATGAAGATTGTAGGGGCATTTTTGTGTCCGCATGGCACAACCATAAACTTGAAGTACTCATATCTAGTATGGAATACTGTCTTCTCCACATCCTTATCAGACACGCAGATCTGATGATAGCCTCCGCGACATCGATCTTGGTAACATGTGGGCCCGGCAGAGTCTGTCAAAAAGTTGGTCTGCTCATGAAAGGAGATAGCGGTTCTTGATGGTGATGTCGTGCAAAGCTCGATAGTCTATTCAAACGTACCGGTACTACGTGCAGTGATGTGGAGGATCTCATGAGCCCTTGACCAAACATCTCATCTAGTTGCTCCTTGAGTTTGGTCAGCTTGTGGTCCGATGGGTTCCTTTCACTGTTGGTCTGTTTTCTGACTTTAGGTTGATCTGGTGATTGATTTTCTATTGCAAAGGTAGCTCTTGGGGCAGTTCCTTGTGAAAAAACCCTTCAAACTCTTCAAAAAAAGATGTGAACTCATCCAGAATGGTTACAAACGTGTCAAGTGCGGAAGTCAATGTGGCCGTCTCTGTTGCTGCAATTTCTTTTGCTTCTACTATTTTGACGTGGAACAGCCACGCTTGAGCTCCATGTTGCAGACACCTCTTGGCCACGTCCAAATACATTGGCTGGTGTTTTGTGCCTGATGAAGTTTTCTACACTTATTCCACCTCTGCTGCTTCCTGCAACTGCAACTATGTTGTGGGCCGCTCGACCAGAGGCAGGTTTCGTTTTCTGCCATTCATGCTGACGTAGATGGATCTGATGCTCCAACCCACCTTTGGTGTAAGAAATCTTGCCTGTTACAGCCCCTGCCTGATGGTAGATACCTTTTTTCCACATCCATTGATGTTCGATGATCTTTGCTACTTTCACCTCAGCTGCTTTCCATAGCTGCCGCTGCCTTGTGGATTGCCTGATGAGAGGCAGGTGTATTTTTCTACCATTAATGCTGACATAGATTGCTTTGCTACTCCAATCTACTTACGAACTGTGTCAATGTAGGAAATCTTGCCCAAGGATGATTTGTGGTCACTCATTGGGCAAGCTCTCAAAACCGCTACATCGTGCAAATATCTGATTAGTACTCGGAGACATTCCCAAAGTCAATGGATCTGCAATCAGACATTTTTCTTCAAACACCCTTGGTTTGGTCTGCAATCCTAGCTTGTGAAACATGCCATTACTTACAAAAATGCGAGAAGATCCTCTATCCAATAACGCCTGTACCATTGTGCAACTCTTACAACCCCTTGGTTGTACTCATAGCAGTAATGCCGATTGGTTGTCCTCGTACTCCTTGTCTAATTTTTGCGATCTCAGGAGCACCTTTCTGCTGCGATATGAGCCGCTGAGATGGACAGTCGGTAGGTGGAGAATTTTCCGACTGGAGAGGATTTCTGCCATCTACTCATGTTCTTTGCCGTTTTCCGACTCCTCATTTATCTCTCTGGCTTCCCCCTGTTTTGGTCTGATGATGCTATTTCTGACAGCCGCATGAGATGTGCCTTGGTTTTCTGCAAGTTGAGCAGAGTCATTGATTTCGTCGATGGACAACATCGATCTCCATCGGAGACGAGGTTTCCATTGCTATGACTTCCTTCCGCGGCAATAAGAACTGTGGCTTTTGGGTCACCAAGATTTGGATTCCTACATATGAGCATTGTAGTTGGTACTGTCGATGAAATTGGCTGCTGTGATCATGTATAGAAGGTCATCTTGGATGCCAAACATGGCGATTTCTCGCCGAATATCTCATCTGAGGCTGCTTTGGTAGAAACCGAGTTTGTTGGGAGGGAGGTCACTATTGGTGATGGCATCGCAAAAACACCGCGTGTACTCTACCACACTAGACTGCTGACTTAGGCATTGAAGCCTGTACCATGCGTCCAACTTCTCATTCACTTTTCCAAAGTGGGTGTGAATTCGTTCCAATTCTCTAGTGTTAGGAAGTTGTGGCACATTGGATTATTCTGCTCAAGAGTTAGAATTCCTGTGGTCCATGACGTGAGAGCGGTTGCGTTAGACGTCGATCTGGCTCCGCTGGTCTCGTGCTGCTGTTGGATGGTCTTTAGATCAGACCATCAACTCAAAGCTGTGCCAGGAAAAAAGCAAAGCTGCAAGGTCAACTTTCTTTTTTTCGTTGTTGATCCCAGCAGCGGTGAAGTGCACCTCCAAACTCGTTAGCTACATCATGAACATCGGTCGTTTTGAATTCGCAAGATCAAAGGACTAAGGGAGTTCTGGTTGAATTTGGGATACATTTGAAATGTGAATACTTCTCTTCGTGAGCACTGCTTCATGCGTACAGGAAATGTAATGTTCATCCATCACCACGTTGAGTTATTGGAACAGATGGGTGTTGAGGCTTTCAAGTCCTGATTACTTCTGGTATAAATCTTCATTGCTGCAAAGTTTTCGGCTGGTTCCTGTTGTTTCGGCCGCCCCATTGTGCCAGGTGTAAACCTGACAGGTAGCGGCAGGGGAAAATAGTTTGCCAAACCTGAGGTTTCCGTCACCAGGTCGGCCATTGGGTTTGTCAATGATTTTCCATTCACTGCAAAAGTTGCCTCTGCTTTCTGATTTTCCTGAAAGCAACATGTTCACATGTTGCTGATCCTCCATCTCTGGAGTATTTGCTAGTTACGAATGCCTATCATTGGCTGTGCTTGCTTCATTCACCATTGTCGTCGTGATGTCTGTGAACTCTTGAATGGTGGAGATGCACTGAAGACTCATGCGAAGTTGTCATCTAGTAGTGTATGTCGGCTGACCCTCCAACACTGCTGTGCTCTGAAACCAAGTACTACACCGAGCAAAATGAGGGTCATTCACAGGGATAATCTTTAGAGCAGTAGAAAATTCAAGGATTTGGAATGAATGGATAAATTGTATTAAGTAGTAAGTGTACTTTGATGAAAAGTGTCAGATAAGTTGAGCACATATACACAATGACAAGAATCACAATGGGACATACATTGGGTCTTCGGTGCTAGGACGAAGCGCCACGTGCGAGGTCGCGCCGTGAGTGGTTGCTTCAAGAAGCTCTGCCGAGAAATTGGTAGGCTTCGAGAATCTGGCGGTGCGACTTTACACAAGTCCATCACTGTTGAGAAGTCAACCAAAAAGTATCAAAACATTGACACGGTTTGCGATGTTTCTATCAACCATTCTAGATAATTGTTGAAGTTGTCGGTTCCTTCAGGAACGAAACACCAGAGATCAGGACAGGCAGCCAAAATGCCCTTGGCCAATCGGCGTAGAAATCCTGAGGTCAACATGTAGTGGGCCATAAATGTAAGGACAAAAACACCCACTCACAGAGTTTAAGGACTCGTGTACATCTGGGACGTAACATTGGGTTACATGGCAACCTGGACTGTGGGGGTCGGCATCTCAGAGCAGCAAAGGACTGAAGACAGAATAGACAAATTTAGGAGTCGAGAGAGAGAGAGAGAGAGAGAGAGAGAGAGAGAGAGAGAGAGAGAGAGAGAGACAGAGAGAGAGAGTTTTAGGTGTGAAGTGAGGCGGAGAGGTCCAAGAATCAATCCGGTTGAGCATACTGGTTTCGGCCGGATGGCCTTCTTCAATGCTCTGGTCAAACTGAGCACAAGGATCAACTCAAATAGCTACACATCGCAGGTGGGACGGACAGAACCTAGGTATGAAAGCTAGGTCTCACGAACGGTGCCTGGATGAGCCAGCTCATCGCGTGCGCTGCGCAGGCTGCAAGAAATCGCAGCAGCGGCAGAGTTCCGAGGTTGTCCAGTCACTTTTTTTATTGCAGGCCGAGGTTTGAGCCTGGACCTGACGAGGTATGTGCGCAATTTTCGTGGTAATTTCCACGCCAAGACAACCCGGGACAAGAACACGGCAGGTTTAATTTGTTCTAAACGCTTTGCAAAGCGTTTTAGAAAAAACCCCAAGTGCAGGCCCTCTGTTCGTGGGTTCAGAGTGGCTTTCAACACGAGGGGTCGGCATCCGAGTGTCTTGGGGCCAGTGAGGAGGCGTAGCTTGGCTGGCCGTTGCGTGTGTTGGGTTTCGGAGAAAAGAGGGAGCAGGAAGTTGTGAGGGTAGCCGCGGGCTCGGAGTCGGGAGAAGAAGAGTTCCTTGAGCTTCTTGAAATCCGCGGCTGAGGAGGTCCGTAGAAGATATCATTGTAGTTCAGCAGAAATGAAGGCTCTCAGGCAGCTCCAGGGGTGGTAGCTGCTGAAAGGGAGGTACAGGTATGTATTCATGGGTTTCTGGTATGGATTCACATCCAGAAAACCCTGAGACCTGAACCTATCCCCTTTGTAGAGTTTGAGGTCAAGGAAGACAACTGAGGAGGTGGAGACTTCCCAGGTCATCTTGATGTTGTTGTCGAGGTTGTTGAAGGTGGTGAGGTAGCTTTTGAGACTATCAAGATTCCCGGCCCAAAGAATGATGCCGTCGTCAATACACCGTTGGTGAAGAAGAGCCTGGACGCCTGTTTGCTGTTGCAAGACAAGGTCCAGATAGCTCATGAACAACACCGCGAATGCCGGGGCGACCGGGGTGCCCATGGCGGTGCCCTTCACCTGTTTGAACACCTCACCCATGAACTCCACGTGGGAGTTGCGCATTACCCAAGAGAGGATCCTGATGATGGCGGGGGTGCGCGGGTGGTGAGCTTGGATGAGGAGTTCTTCAATGTGGTTGATGGCTCTGCCGATGGGGATGCTGGGATACAAGGAGATGATGTCATACGTGGCCAAGATGACGTCAGGGGGAAGTCGCAGCTCGTCCAACTCAAGCAGCAGAGTCAAGCTGTCTTTGAGGAAAGTCGGCTGCTTCTTGACCACTGGCTGGAGCTCTGAATCCAGCCATTTTGACGCATTGGTGGTGATCCAGTCAATGGAGGCAGCAATGGGTTGCCCCACCGGAGGGTTCTTGTGTATCTTGAGAATGGTATAGAAGGCGGCGGGCCTCCAGAACATTTCTGGTTTGTGGAGAAAGAAGTCCCACATGGAGAAAGGGACAAGTCCAGAATTTTTTAAGCTTTCTTTGATGGCGAGGAGGTCCTCCGTGATCTGTTTCAGGTCGTAGTCAGTCTTGCGGTAGGTGGTCTCATCGTTGAGGTGGATGAGGCAGTCATTGATGTACCTGCATCTTTCCAGAACTACAATTCCCAGATTCTTGTCGGCGGGTTTGATGACAATGGAGCTGTCATCACGCAGTTTGAGGAGGGCCGTCCGCAGATTTTTGGGCAAAGATCGTCTTTTTGGCGGTGTCGTTGCGGCGTACATGGCTGAAACGTCGTCAGTGAGTCTGCTGAACTCGTCCTCAATCTCCCTTGGAGCCGGAGGTGGCATCCAAGTGGGATTTGGGACTCAAAACTTCGGAACTTCATTGCTGACGGTTTCTTGGAACAGCCAAGCGAGTCTGACTTTTCTGAAGAGATCGTCAAGGCATGGAAGGATGTCCGGGAGGAGGGAGAGTCTGGGAGTGAAGACGAAGTTTAGACCAAGGCCAAGGAGGGAGAGTTCATCATGAGAGAGAGGGCGGGAGGAGAAGTTGTGAATACCCCTGTTCATGATCCGGTTGTCGATCTGCGTTGGAGTCATCCGGCCGAAAAGCTCCAGAGCAATCTCGTGCTGAGATTGCTCTATGATCTTGTGGCGGGTCCGGGGCCGGACCCGAGGATGCCGTTTTTTGGCAGCTCTCCGGCATGTCCACGTCCTCCGGTGTTGTTGCCTCTTCCCCCGGTGTAGTTACCTCTTCCTCTTTCCCGTCCCCTGCCGTTCCTGGTCTGGTTGGGGCCAGGGTAGGGGCCGTTGAAGCCGTTGACGTTGTTGTTGTCCGGCTGCTGTGGTGGTTCTTTGTCCTTGTCCTTGGCTGCTTGGTTGGTGGAGACGGCAGCTGCTGCTTGGATTTTGAGGGCCTCTGCGATCTGCTTTGATATCTCCCGTGGTAACTGTCGCTCTAGCTCCTTCTTGATCATTTCCATGGTGGAAAGTTCCCTGTCCATGGAGGTGGTCTCGTTGCGGGAGGCTAGAAACTTGATACGTGCTTCTTCCGCTTTGCGTTTGGCTCCCATGCAGGTTACCTCGTGGCGGACGATGAGATATTTCACTTGAGCCTCAGCTTCCACCAGACTTTGTTTCTTCCACACTTTGCGAACGTTGGAGATGTCGAAGACGGTGGAGATGGTTGAAGCTGAGACGGTTTTGTTTTTTATAGATCTCTGTCATGCGGCGGTCCACGGTGGCGTCCAGCTGCAGGAGACGTTCAAGAACGACTTTGCGGACAGCGCGTTTGGCGTCAATGATGGCCTGGTGCTGTAGCTTGGTGTAGGCGATGTGGTTCTCCATCATCTTGGCTGCCCACTCCGCTTCCACGTCTGGTTCATCTCCTCCACGGAGTGGAGGACACGCAATTTTGCAGGAGTTGGCTACCTCACCGTTGGCCTGAAGTAGAAGCAGTTTGTAGATCGCATGGTCGAGCTTGGTGAGTAGTCTGAGGTGCGCTTTCGCTTCTTCAAAGTATGCTGTGGCGACGTCTTTGAATTCTTTGGGCACTGGTCCGATGCTGGTGGTGATTGAGACCAGGCCTGAGGGTGAAGGTGGTGGTGCTGCCACTTGACAACTGGGATGAGCCGGGCCATGGAGGGGGGTGCCGAGAGTCGAGAGAGAGCGACCATCAACGCCGTCGTGAGAGAGAGAGAGAGAGAGAGAGAGAGAGAGAGAGAGAGAGAGAGAGAGAGAGAGAGAGAGAGAGAAAGAGAGAGAGAGAGAGAGAGAGAGAGAGAGAGAGTTTTAGGTGCGATGTGAGGCGGAGAAGTCCAAGAATCAATCCGGTTGAGCATACCGGTTTCGGCCGGATGGCCTTCTTCAGTGCTCTGGTCAAACTGAGGACAAGGATCAACTCAAATAGCTACACATCGCAGGTAGGTGGGACGGACAGAACCTAGGTATGAAAGCTAGGTCTCACGGACGGTGCCTGGGTGAGCCAGCTCATCTCGTGCGCTACGCAGGATGCAAGCAATCGCAGCAGCGACAGAGTTCCGAAGTTGTCCAGTCACTTTTTTTTATTGCAGGCCGAGGTTTGAGCCTGGACCTGACAAGGTATGTGTGCAATTTTCGTGGTAATCTCCACGCCAAGACAACCCGGGATGAGAACACGGCAGGTTTAATTATTTCTAAACACTTTGCAAAGCGTATTAGAGAAAATTAAACTCACAGAGTTTAAGGACTCGTGTACATCTGGGACGTAACATTGGGTTACATGGCAACCTTTTGTTGTTGCCTCATTATTCATCGCTTTTTTGTCGTGTAGTGAAAAATTTTCAATGGTGTGGAGTTGGAGAGCAGTTAGAATTTAGGACCCTCGTTATGAGTGTGGTCGGATAAAGCGGCCTGTTTTGATCAGTCATCAACTTCGGGGCCTCGGCGGCTGATATCATCAGCTGTGGAGCCCGACCGGCCAATCTCACCAACGACAGGATCCCTTGCATGAATTTCACTTGTTACACTTGCAATGCGGCCATGTGGAAGGTTGATTCTTGCTGATGGGTCCAATTCATGCTGGCCACGTTCTACAACGGTGAGAACCGTTGAATGATATGGTGTGAAGCAGCCACTGACCGAGAAAGGTCTGAAAATCAAACATCTTGCCTCATGCTCGTTTGCATTGTTCACTGACTTTCACTACTCTTGTTATGTCGACTCATCAAAATGGAATTTCCAAGCTGCCGGCCCATGCACTGGGCTGAGTCCTTTTACTGGAAGGAGTCACCAACGGGCACAACAGCCGGCAATCTTGGATCGCGAAGATTTCCGACGGGCTCTCATGTTCTTTGCCGCCCCAATGTGGGCCCCCTTGCTGATGGATCTTGCAATGTAGGTCCTCGCATCGGGACTCATGCTAATCAAGGGCCGCCGGGTCAGTTTAACTGGACTTAACAGGAAACACAAAAATCAGGGACACCGTCATCATGGCATTGAGCAAAGTTGTGCTCAATTGTAGCTGGTTAACTGCAACATGGAGACAAAGGAGGAAGCAGAATCTACGGTTGACTTGGATGGAACTGTAAATGATGCATAGTATGAAGTCGTGTGGTCAAAGGCAAAGGGGGTAGTTGAGGAGGCTGCTGTAGATGTATTGCCATGGGAATACGGTATGAGGTATTTCTCCTCCCATTTTAGCTTGTATGTCGCTCACTGATTCTGAAGTTTGAGGAGAAGTTTTTGTATACATTGCAAGGAGGGATTCCCATTGATAACTCTGTAGCTAGGGATGTTTGGTCGGTGTGGTGTGCCAAGAAAGATGTCCTCTTTCACATGCATTGGTCTGCAGTCCACACCAAAGAAGAATCAGGACTGGGCCCATGTACGGCGGCAAAGATGGCCTGTGATAAGACAGACTTGTTGGAGGTATCTCCAGATTGCGGCACCGTGTTATCCTAGCTTGTAAACGATGCTGATTAGGAGACCTATGGGGGAGGGTAGAGTGACATATGGGGTTCATTTGTAGATTTGTTTTAACAGAGGTGTTTTTTCCATGATGGCTGTCCAAGAGAGGGGAAGATGTTGTCGGAATTCCTCAAGCACCCTTGCTTCACTCAGGGTGGGTTACTTTCCAATCGGAAAGAGAAGTTGAGGGTTCAATAAGTGCCATATTTTTATCTAATAATTGATAAGGAAGCATTGTAAAGGGTTAGAAATTTGTTTCAGGTAGGTTTCTGTTGTATGCGACACATTCCTGCGATACATCCAGCCAAGTGAGGTTTGGAGGAAGGATTGTGGGATGGATTCTGGGAATCATGAGAACTGTTTCTGACTGTTTGCATTACCTTATTTTCTCAGATGAAACTGATCAAGCAAGCCTGTCATGGCAATGTACAGTTTATCGTTGACCTCAACGAGGTCCAAGAGAACTTACGTACGGTCGGCTGTAGTTGACCGAGCCAAAGCTGTGTGCTAGCAAGAATGTAGACTTACCCTCAAGCCTTTTGTTCAGCACTCAAACCTCAAAACAAACTAGTATCTGACGGTTCTGGAACCAGGTACAATATGCTTTCACCATTCCCAAAAGTGTTAAGAAAATATTAGATGAAATAGCTCACATATCCATGAAACCCAAAGTTTGACTCTTATCCATCCACATCTTGCAAAAAAAAAACAACCATCTTCTGAGCCTTCTGAACGAAAGTAATAATTCAGCCACCATGCCGCACAAAAGCAACCAGTCATCAACCTCTGTAAAAAAGAAAACCATAATCCACTCCTTCTTCCATGCTCAAATGCAGCAAGTGCCACAAAACGAGCATGAAAAGAGTGCAATGGTGCACCTGACTGATCCACAAAAAGCAACAGAAGTGGTGTCATGCATCATTGGCGCATTGCATGTGTTTCTTCACTGACGTGCACAAGTTCCTAGACTCCATGCATGGGTTTTTTTTTCCTTCAATTCATGGCCCACCGTGCATCGGCCTCAGCAGTTGTACACCATTCGGCAAAGGAAGTTTCGGCCAACTGCCCCAGCCTCCATTATTCTGTTCGATAAGGTTCTGGAAAAAGATTGTCCAATTTCTAGAAATACTGGAAGAAACATCACAAAACGTATACATTTTTTTGGTATTTTTTGGTTTACTTCTTGATGGTGGCAGAGTTATACAGGAAAATTTTTTGGTACCCTCAAACCTCCCCAATGTTTGAGCAGAGTTGCTCAAAGCAGCCTCTTATGACATAGCGCTGCAAGTGCTACTTGACTAGAGAATCCAAGATCCCAAGAATGCCTCATTCTTGTTTATGATGTTATACATATGTGCTCGACAATTCCAACACTATTCATCAAAGCACCCCTAATGCTATTTACAAGCCACGAAATTATCCCATAACCTTGGCATAACTTGGTTTACTTGGTTTCAGAGCATGATGGTAATGGAGGGTAAACCAATAAATCCACTCGTATGGACAACCTCATAAAAGTCTTTTGTGAATCTCCAGTACCCAAAAAACTATAGACCTTGCGACAACACCAGTGGAGAAAGTGAGTGCACCTGGCTACAAGCAGTGGAGGATCAACTGCAAGAAATTAATCGCAAGAGTTTAACAATGCTCTCCAGGCAACCCAGGAAGCACCAGAGCTTGCTTCACAACGGATGGCACAATTCCAACAAATCCGATGGCCAATCTGGTGATGCACCCCTTGGCCTTGGCAAACCCATTGCCCCTACCATTGCCCATTGGGATGACATCTGGCATAATGAAATGGGGCACTAGCTGGCAGGCTTACATGAATAACAACCTGCTCCAAAAGATATGATGAATCAAGAGCCTTGACAACCATCTACTCCAGCACCTCATTACAATAATTGAGGAGCTACAAAATGTGCGCTTGTGGGAAGCATTGCTTGCCAAGAGGAACAATTAACTCTCAAGTGAACCCCAAAATGGACCACCACTCTCCGAGCTCAATAGGAATCAGAAGAGGTTTAACCACGTGACCTCGCTTTTGTGTAGCACGACGTTGAGTTAGTGGTCCAATCTAAGGGAAATTCAACAACAATAGGAGAATTCCAGAGCTTAATCAATGGATTATGCAGCTTCTCTCACATCGTTAACCTCAAGTGTTCTACCCCACGAGCAGATCAATCATTTCTGGTAAGATTTTTTTTTACTCTATGTAAAAACTAGAACGGCATTGCACTTGCCAATCTTGCATAGGGAATCTGGACGCAATTTTGATGCAGTGTGGCTGAGAACATATGGAGTTTCTTTGAAAACATCACTGGTAGTGGCATCACCCCAAATACCTGTGTATGCACTATACCATTGGCCTTCAGCGAGATAGTGAGCAAGCAATAGAAATGTTAGAAATTCAAGATGAAGTTTTTGCACATGATCACAACATAAAACTGGATCGACAGTGCAGCCTAAAATGCTTGAATGCTGGATTCCAAAGGTTGAAAGCACCAGAGCCATGATTCTTATTGTGGCAGGACCCCAACTTGAAGGAGATTGACACTGTTCATCGATGCAACCAATGGTTGTGCTGGAACATCGGCAAACCTTCACACATTCTGGAGGATTTTCCACTGAAGGGGTTTTCAAGATGAACTGAAATGAGAATTACCTCCACAACAAAGTGTCAGCCATAAAATAGACCCAAAATAAGAAGCAGAACTACGGTCAAGGGAACCCATCCGATGGGTGACCATGAACTGATGGAAGCAAAAAGCAGCTGGATTTGATGCTCGGTCAGGGGTTTGTTAGGCCATCCACATCATCCTAATCTATACCAACACTTCTTTTCATAAATAAGCCTGGAGATATGCAGATTTTGCATCAATCCTAGAGAATTGAAAATCATCACCACCACGAACTGCTTACCCCTCCCGTGAGCAGATGAAAAGGTTGACCAACTCCGAGGAGCGGGAACTTTGAATGTCAGAGTAGGTATAAAATTATCCACGTAGCTAATATGAACATCAATAAATGACATTTTGCACATGCCACAGGCACTTTGAGTTCACGGTTGTGGATTTTGGACTCACCAATTTGCTGGCAACATTTATTGCAGCAATGAAAACTTATTTTTTTTAATATACCTCATCAACTTTGTCAACATACATGTCGATGACATTCTAGTGTAGAGCCACATGTCAGAGGAGCACGGTGGGCATCTTTGGAGAATCTTTGAGATTCAACAAAGGAAGATATTATACAAAAACATTCNGACTCACCAATTTGCTGGCAACATTTATTGCAGCAATGAAAACTTATTTTTTTTAATATACCTCATCAACTTTGTCAACATACATGTCGATGACATTCTAGTGTAGAGCCACATGTCAGAGGAGCATGGTGGGCATCTTTGGAGAATCTTTGAGATTCAACAAAGGAAGATATTATACAAAAACATTCAAGGTGTAATTCTGGATGCTGTTTGATCAAGTTTTTTGGCCACATCATTGGACAAATGACAATGGACATGAAGAATATGGAGGCAGTCACTGATTGGCTAGCGCTCTCCAAATTTTGGGACATCCAAGTATCTCTGAGATTTTGCAACTACTTCTATCAATTTGTAAGGGGTTACGCTAGATTGTTTGCCCGTATCTCTTATCTCACACATAAATTCACTGAATTGAGTTGGGGAGATAGTGAACACTGAACTTTCAACTCTTTGAAAAATGCTCTGACCTTGACGCTAGCCTTAGGATTGGTAAATCCGACAATGGATCATGTCATGGCCACCAACGTGTCCAATAAAGTAATAAAAAATGTTCCCCTCCAAGACAACAACGGTGGAAAACAACCAGTCCCATACATGTTGAGAAAGTTACGTGGGCCAGAGCTGAATAATGCGGTGTACAAAAAACATATGCAAAAAATCACGTTCAAGACAGGGCGGTGGTATTTGGGATGCCAATCATGTGTTTTCTACACTGCTTACCACTTACTACGAGGTCTCAAGACCCAGAAAAATCTTAATCGTCACAATGTTAATGGATGGAGTTACTCAAGTCCAACTTTGACCACGGTATCGAGTATCGACCTGGAAGAAAGATCCAGCAGATGCTCAGTAATAAGATTTTATGCTTGAGATCATCAAGCTAATCGTTGAGACCCGTACCTTGTGGGGCTATTCACAAATTTCTGCGAGAAGTTTGGAATGTACAAAAAAGAAAAAAATCTGGTTTGACGAGCCATACATGCAATTTTAATTCACTGGCTAGGTCATTGTACCCCTTAGCAACAAGCTACGTTGCATGCTATTGGAGAATTGATACTGCACCGGACTGCTGATGGACACTTCGTAGAAGACAAGACACTAAACAACTTGTGAAGTACCACTACTAGGATAAGATTTAAATCAATGTTGCGAGCTACTCCAAGATGCGTGATGTGTGTCAACGCCATAAGCCAAGATAAACCAATTCCTCCATGTTGCTTCAACCGCTAGCAATACCTAAAAAACTCTGGTTGGATATCTCCATGAACTTCATGAGCGGTTTTCTCACACCGGAAGTATTTGACACAAATTTTATGGTAGTTGACCTGTTCTCAAAGTTGTAGCACTTCATCCCTGCGATAACAATGGTCGCCACTGAGGGAACATCAGAGTTATTCCTCAACAACGTTGTCTGATGAATCAACGTTCCCTCCTCCATCACAGTCAAATCTGATCATCAACCACCTTCCATCCTCAGACTGATTGAAGGACTGAGAGCACCAATTAGATGCTCCAACAACTGCTCCAAATGTTTTTTGAGCCACATGGCATTGTCTAGGAAGTCAAGCTGCCAACCGCCAAGCTTGCATACAACAACCTCCACAGCGACAGGGTAAATTCCATTTGAAGTGGTTTATGGAAAACTGCCCGGCACCGTGGCAGATTTTCATAGTCCAAGAAAAATCACAGCAGTAAAAATCCAGCAGCAAGACTTCAAAACCATCTGGGATCAGTCCCGTTAGATGCTTACAAAGCGAGCAGCCGTCAAGCATTGGAAAGTCACCATAGTCCATGCCGGTTATCGTGTCCTACTCAACTTGACTAACTTTAGAAGCTAGTGCAGGGTTACGCAAAGCTCAAATTTAACTTGTTGGGCCACCAGCAATTGAGGAGATGAGGATAGTTTTTTCTGTAAATCTCTTCCTGCCATGAAGCATGGCTATCCACCCGGTGTTCTACATTAGAAGAATCACACTCTACCAAGACCCGTACAAGCACTACCATAGCAGAAATGTGCCTCTGCCACTACCTGCGGAAGCAGGTAGTGGCAGAGGCACATTGGCACAAACACTACCAACACGGAAAAGTGGCATAGTGTCTCATGTAATTGCCATTGCTTTGAGGCTTCGTACAACAACAACTAACCCAAAGACAACCTACAAAACATTAATGCCCAGATCAATGGTTACATTTGCCGGCACCTGTCTACATCTCAAAACGTGCCGAGACATCCTGGCTAGAAGGAGAGGAGGTGCTAACTCATAGAAGTACACAAGTCCCTAAGCCCCTTGAGTGGGAATGTTTTTCTTGAAGTTATGGCCTACTCTGTGTTGACCTCTAGAGATCTATGCGGTTCACACAACGGAGTTTTTGCCAGTTTTCCTGACCTCTGATTTTCTTCTCCAGGAGGCCCTGATGAAGCCGACCACTTTTCAGAAGTTTTGACATAACAATTGCAAATCCTGTTGATCTTTTGATAAAATTCGGATAACGTTTTGACAGCACTAGATTTTTACAAAAGCGCACCTTGATATTCTTGAAACCTCCCAACTTCTCAATGGATTTTCTTGAAACATCCCATCACAGTGTGGCATCACATGTGCCAGTTGACTCAAGCATCCAAGATCCCAATGATGCCTCATTCTTGTTTCGGCATCATTCTTTTTTCCGCTGTTGGTGATTTTTGTGCTCAAAAGTTCCGACAATTCTCATTGCAGTTCACTTACTGCTTATATGAATTTGTTCAACCGTCCAAATTCCTCAATCGTTCTTTAACTTAACAACCTTCACTTGTTCACCATCCATGTTGTGCTCGTCCTAGTAGCATGCGACATCAATATGATGTTTTTTTAGCTTCTTTGCGTACTTTCTATGCTGTGTTGGAAAATGCATTATCTTCTCCATGGCATTAGTACATGTGTTCTTTAATGTGCGATGTTTTCCTAAGTGTTATTGAGTGTGGGACTATGATGCATGATTATTTTCATGCACAAAGAAATAACTGAGCTATTCTGTTCCAAACATTAGGAGCCATTGATTTGCACCTGAAACATTTTAAGTGCAAATGCAGGAGGCGATTTGGTGTACAAATGCAGAAAGAAAAATCAGACATACTTGAGATCCTTAGGCTCTTGAGGCGAGCTGTGCGAGTGATGCTACATGGTGAGTGTCATGTCCCTGTTGTACACAAATCCTTAAACTCTAAGCATGGAAATCTCTGTCCTAAAATTTATGGCCTACTGTGCATCAACCTCTAAATCATTATGCCGATATGCCAAGGGAATCTCAGCCACCTTCCCAATCTCCTGTGTTCTGTTCCAGAAGGTTCTGAAAGGTTCAACCAAATTCCAGAAGTTTTGTGAGAGCTATCGCGGACTGTATTGATGCTTCAATACTGTTTTTTTGACTTGTCGATGGCACTGGCGTTTTACATAGATGCGCCTCAACATTCTCAAACCCAAGCTCTTTCTGGATGGAGTTTCTTGAAGCAGCCTTTCACAACGGAGCATTGCATGTGTTGCCTGAATTGAGCAACCAGGATCCCAAGTATTCTTATTTCCACTATTCTATGTATGCGATCGACAATTCTGACAATTGCAATCAAGTTACACTTACTTCTTACAAGGAATAATCCAATTTTCCCAATTCCTTAAATTGTCTTCTTCTCCACACCGTCTACCTGTAATCCATCTACATTCCACTTGGTGTAACAGTGAGTTGCTTCTTGGTAAAACTGCACTAAGAAGTTGAGAGTTTTGAGCATATCAAGTTGAGCCTTCGTAGCGCTGTTCAGAAGTTAACCTAAGAGTATCACAATGTTGTTACAAATTTTTGGAAGTCTGTTGCTCACCCTCAAAGGCAGTAAAAGTTGGTAAAAACTTCCGGAACAAAAATCAGTTGTTGGAGCAGGTTGCCAAGATACACGTGGTGGATGGGCACAAAAATCTAGTAGGTGCAGCGCAGCGGGTCATACATGTAAGAACAGAAGTATATGCTTGTGATGTTTAGGTAATTGTGTACGTCTGGGATGCAACACCCTTGACTGTTTCAAATCGTTTAGTTGAGGAAAACTTCTGCTAATTCCAATGTACACAAATGTCATTTTCCCCGCAAAATGACAAAGAGCAAGAGTAGACGCCAAACCTCCTGTCCAGTCAGAAACATCTGCGTCGACCAAGCGTCCAACTGAATGGCTCACATTGTCGTAGAAAAGGGTTCCTAAGATCGCAAAATTTGACGAGGGGTACGAGGACGGCAAACCGGTAACAATGCTATAGGTATAACCGAGAGGTTGTTGTTTTCAGAACAGTACCGGTCTACCTAATGGAGGAGCTTCTCACAACTTTGTAAGCCATAACATTGTTTAGAGGCTGGGTTTGAGAACCAAACCAAGCATGTTGGAAGGAAAATCCATCAATGTACGACTGTAGATCTTTCGACTTCCAATTCCAAGATCTACACACAACGTAATGGTCTGGGAGACTTTCCAAATGAGCAAGTACAAAATCATCCTAGGATAAGATTTCATATACCGGAACAATCCGCATGTAGACTGGAGTAGTGGAGCAGTTCACGTCACCGTTCACATAACGAAACCTGTCTATTGACAAATGATCCATGATACAGTGGTGGTTACATAAAGCAGCAGAAGTAGAAGTAGCAGAGGAAGCTGCAGCAATCCCAAATCATCACCCAACATTACTAGACGTGGCCTAAGGATATCTGCAAACTAGAGAAAAAGTGCGACTTTTTCACATGGAAACCGGGAAAGCGGAGGAAATAGCAGCAACAGATGCAACAACATTGTCCTTGAAACCTGAAAAGTTTGCATCCGTTTGGAGGATTTTGCATCCCTTGTCCAGGAGTGTGAAGGGGTTTTTGTGGCGAAATGCCTAGAGAGTTACCTATACAACAGAGAATTTATCACTAGATACACTGGAAGCTGGGCAGGAGACTGATGGTCAAGGAGACCTATTGGATGAGCGGCCATGAACTGAATGAAATAAGAAAGCTACTGGACAAGATGCTCGGTCAGGGGTTCATGAGACCCTACCCGACACCTCTGCTTTTGTGAAAAATAAAAAAGGCAAGATGCCAATCTGCGTAGATTACTGAGTGTTGAACGATATCACCGTATAGAACTTCTACCGGCTTCCGTGAATAAATGAACTTCTTCACCAACTCTGTAGGGCAAGAAGGTTCACCAAAATCCACCTACGGAGCGGCTATCATCAGATCCGTATATCTGATAAGGACAAAAAAAAGATGGTGTTCCACACCAGATATAGGCACTTCAATTTCACAGTCATGCCATTTGAATTAAAAATTCCCTTGCAACATTTATGGCAGTGATGAACAATAGATTTCAGCCATGCTTTGATGGCTTCCTCGTCACGTATCTCGACTACATTGTGATGTACACCCGCACCCCAGTGGAGCACAATGGACATAAAAAAAAAAGGTTCACTTGCCAAGTTGTCTACCACTGCACAAAGATTAACGATGTATGCTATCAGAGGAATGCCATGACACTAGCCCAGATGGACACTTTGGCAAGGATGAGGTGCAAAGAAATCTGGCAAATCATCACTGGTTGGACCAAATGCAGACGGACATGGCAGCATTATGCAAATGATGTGACACCTGTCAACGGCAAAGATCTTGTCACACGAGGTCACGGGGACTACTGCAACCACAACCTGTTCCAACGGGGCCGTCGGTAAACATCAGCACGGACCCCGTGACATAACGGTGTGTCATTCAGGAGAGATATGACACCATCCTTGTGGTAGTAAGATTCTGCAAAATGATACACCTTATCCCAAACACAACAACTGTCACTTCAAAAGGAATGGTGCGACTGTTTCTAAACCAGATCATGTGATTACACGGCAAGCCACGTACCATCATGAGTGATAGATATGGCCGCTTCACTAGCCATTTTTTGGCATGAATTAACAACACATTTTGGTATTTGGATCCAGCTACCAACAGTGTTCCATCGTCAATAGACGGGCAACCCACGCAAGCCAATCAGATGGTGAAACAACTCCTCCGCACTTTGTTAGAGGTCCAAAACACTGATTGGGCAGAAAAATACCAACCTTCAAACTCAAATATAACTCTACAACTTCCACCGCCACGGGTAAGATTCTTTTTGTGGTGGTTTACTGTAAAATCCCTACCAGACCGGCATGACTGCACAGCTAGAGTAACATTTCCGTGGTTGACATCCACCGACAGGAATTCTCCAGTATCTAGGAGAGAACATGCCAAACCCTCGCGAAGACACAAGAGGGTATGAAAAGAGCAGCAGACTAAGATTGCACCGAGAAAATGTTGAGCACTGGTGATCATTTCCTACTTAGCTCAGCGAACATCAAACTCCGTGAACAAGACTTTGCAAAGCTCAAACCCCATTGGTTGGACCCGTTTCAGATGAAGGTAATGCAAACCCTGGTTGTTGCTCAACTTTGCTTACCAGACAGCATGGTGATCCACCCAGTCTTCCACGTTAGCAAGCTCAAGCACTACTGAGACCCCAGCGAGACATTCCCCAGTAGAGACGTCGTTCCTCCACCTCCTATCTATTTGATGCAGATACATAGTACGTGATCAAGGACATCCTAAAACATCAATGCCACGGAAAAAAAAAAAAAAAAAAAAAAAAAAAAAAAAAAAAAAAAAAAAAAAAAAAAAAAAAAAAAAAAAAAAAAAAACAAGTATCTGGTTAGATGAAACATATGCAATGCTACGTACAACAGCTGATAGCCCTATGAAAACCTCGGAGACGTCGATCATCTAATCGAAGGCTAATACAGGCATCATTTTCCTATGTCCGCTAATGCACCGGGATGT
>SZWC01006768.1:61397-74148 GCA_023375785.1 Penium margaritaceum | reverse complement strand
CTTGTGACCTTAGCGGTTGCGTGCGTGAAACTTCCCTAACCAGAGGAGTGGGCCCATAACCCTTTGTTAGCTACTGAGCTAACCACCTCCGGCAGAGAAGCCGCGAAACCGAAAAGCTCACAAAGGTTCTTACACCTTCTTCCTTTGCATGTATGTGTCATGCACCCCAAACTTAATCAGGCATACACTTCACCTTCAAGAGTACTAACGCCTTAGCATTACATCTCAAGAAGAGCTCAAGTCGTCAATACGCAAGAGAGCATCAAGCAAGGGTTGATTGATCAGCATGCAAGACAAGTCCTTTTATAGCTGTCTGTCCAGTCCTAGAACTCAAAAGCACATTCCTGGGAAGTGGCCTGAACCAGCCACGTCACCAATAGACTTGCACTGTGAGCTTGACACATAAGCATCCAAGTGTCAAGGTGACAGACCAACCATGTAGCGTCCAAGAAGCTACGGACTTTCTTTCTTTGAAGCTTCCACAACAAACAAGATATGCATGGGGCCAGGATCGAACTCATGACCTCTCACTTGGCCAAATCAACAAAATGGCCAGGGCAACCACTCACCCACATGGTGTACTCACAGGTCATATCTCACAAGAGACAGAGCATAGTTGATTCACACTACAACGGATCTAGGGGTCATACCTCCACAAGGGGCAGAGCATTCCTGATCCGTCCTACAACACTGAACAAGGGGCAGAAACATTTAACAGTAACAGCTAGGGTTGTTGAAAAAGAGAAGTAAAAAATCCATTGGGAGGGATAATCACGGAGGGCTGAGCCACACTGCATGAACAACTCTGATGAAAAGGCACCACGGTAGGACCTACTGCATAGGTCTGGAATCGGTCATTTAGGTGACTAAATGTTATCTCACTATTGTACACAAGTCCCCGAATCTTCGAAGTGTGCATTTCTCTCCTTAAATCTGTGGCCCACGGCATGTTAACCTCAGGAATTTTACGCCGATCGGCCGAGGGAAATTTGGTCACCTTCCCTGACCTTGGGTGTTCCGTTCCAGAAGGTTCTGACAACTTCGACCACTTTCGACTATGGTCAACAAAATCAATGCAAAACGTACCAATGTTTTGATAATTTTCATCTCAACTCTTGATGACAGTTTACTTTTACAAAATCGCACCTTGATATCGTCGAATTCCCCCCCACTTCTTGGTGGAGCTTCTCAAAGCAGCCACTCATGGGGTGACCTATAGTAGTGGCAGCTTTCACGTCGAATGGCACACCACTTACAAACACGATGACCAACCCGGTAATGGACCCCTTGGGCTCAGTGCCAGCCCAGGTGACCGGCTGACAAGCTTGCATCAGCAAAGCTTTGTACCAAAAATTGTTGGGGACTCGAGAAACCCAAGACCATTCCTCACCAACAACTCAACCTGAGGATGGAGGAGCTTCNCGCACCTTGATATCGTCGAATTCCCCCCCACTTCTTGGTGGAGCTTCTCAAAGCAGCCACTCATGGGGTGACCTATAGTAGTGGCAGCTTTCACGTCGAATGGCACACCACTTACAAACACGATGACCAACCCGGTGAACGACCCCTCGGGCTCGGTGCCAGCCCAGGTGACCGGCTGACAAGCTTGCATCAACAAAGCTTTGTACCAAAAATTGTTGGGGACTCGAGAGACCCAAGACCATTCCTCACCAACAACTCAACCTGAGGATGGAGGAGCTTCAAAATTCCCGTGCGCGTGAAGCACTGCTCGTCGAGAGAAGTATTCAACTATCGAGTGAGCCCCAGATTTGAACAGCACTCCTTGAGCCGTTTGATCTTGCCAACTCAAAAGGACCGATTGGTCAGGATGTGGAAAAAAAGGTTGGAAGTTTACTTCACTGTGCGTGGGCTCAACAATGAAAAAGCCAAGATTGACCTCGCGGCCTCACTTTTTTGTAGCACTACTTTGAGTTGGTGCCCCGATGTAAAGACCACCCAATGACAGCAGGAGACCGGCAAAGCTGATCAACGTCTCACACGACCACTCTCACATCGTCTTCCGTAGGCCTCTTGAGCAAATAAATCCGACGTGGCATGACCCCGGCACGCCACAAGAGACCTGGAGTGACTTCACACGCGCTACTCTTGCCCGCTTTGGAAAAAATGAACAAGATGTTTGACGCATAGTACAGGCGTCAATGCCTACGTTAGCAATGTAACATGACAGAGTTCTCATGATAGTTTTGCAAAATCATCACCGACAGCAATGTCGCCCCCAATGTACTCTGTTTCTACCACAAAAATCACCTCAATCAAGATACTTGATGAACAAGTGCCATTTTGAGCATCCAAGAATAACTACAATGAATGATCGAGGTAGCTGACTACATCAACAATGCCAAAAACAATGCTTGGATGCATGAACCCAACGGCTGGCGACCCCAAGTCCACAATTGTTATCGTGGCAGACGGAAGCCACAGTTGGCGGAAGCCTCGTCCCCAATGGCGATTGACGCCATCAATCAACACGATGAATGGCTCTGAAGGGCTTGCGGGAAGTTGGGGCACATTCCGCGGGATGGCTTGAAAAGGCACCAACAGGCCAAAAGGGGGGGAAGCCGCAGAGAAAACACAAGGAGTTGGGAAACGAAAAAGGATAAGAGTAGACGACAATGCTTCTGTTTGGTCGGAAAAATCTCCGCTGACAGATTGTCCACCTGAGCGGCTCACATCGCTGCAAATGAGGATTCCTGAGAATGTAAAGTTTGACGACGAGTATGCGGATGTCCAACCATTGATGCTGCAAAGAGTAAATCCAAGGGGATATAGAAGTCCCAGAACCATACTGTCACCACTAGAAAGAGGTGCATCTCACAATTTCTTAAGCAACAACATGGTTTGGAGGCTTGGTTTGCAGAACAATCTAGGGCTGGTTGAAGTAAAACTTGTCAATCGATGGCTGCGGATCCGTCGAATTTGCAAGCCTTTCCAACTGCAAAAAAGAGATTTGCATTACATAACAAAATGGAGAACGTGCCCAATAAGAGACCACAGCATAATCATCTGACGAGGTTTCCTGCACCGGCACAGTCCGCAGGTGGATTGGAGTAGCGGGCTAGTTTACATCAGCATTACTGGTAGGAAATGAAGTGTACCTCTGGTCGCGCAACCCACGATGCAGAGCTGGTTACGAGAAGCAATAGAGGTGGAAGTAGTAGTGGAAGGTGCAACAGATGAAAAAATCCAGTGGATATCTTTGGAAATGGCCAAGAGATGTTTGCATTATGGAGCCCGAGCGTGGGTTGTCCACATGGAGCCAGTGGAAGCCAAAACGTCTCACCAGCTGAGGCGACTACATCAGCCTCGACAACTGAAATTTTCAAAACCATTCCAGACGAGTTTGCTCCAATCGTTGAGGACTTATAAGGGGTTTTGCAAAAAATCTACCCCAAGAGTTACCTCCGCATTGAAACGTTAACCATCATATAGACTTGAAGTCGGACAGTAGTCCGGCAGTGAAAGGGACCTGTGGGAGGAGTGATCACAAGCTGAAAAAGAAAAAAAGAAAGGGCCAAATAGCTCAGATACCCATAAAATGCAAAGCGTGACTCTGATCCATCTGGTAGCGGCAAAAAAAAAGCTCGAAAGCCCAGTCAAGAATCATACTTGCTCGCGGCATGCGTCGACGGGCGAGCATGAAAAAAAACTACATGTGGACATCGCTCCCTCGCGATTGAGCGAAAACGCCCTTCTTTAGTTTTGGATCATTTCTTACAAACGCAAACCTATTCTTTGAACGCACAAACCATAATCAAGCCATACCCCGAATCACATTTGAGGTTTTAGGGTTTTATTTTTGCGCGGGCTCCTGCTGGGCCCCGCGGTAGCAAGGCCCAGCAGGTTCCCTTTTGACGCATGGGGAGTCTCGAACTCCCCTCAAACTCTAAACAAACCTCCCCCTGCTAGTATCACAAACCCTTCAACGAAGGGGTTTGTGATACTAGCGGAGGGCGACGCATACCATGCGTCGTCAGCGCATGGCATGTGGTCTCGCCATACATTTTTGTCTGTTTTGTTTGTTACTGGCGTGGCGGTAGTGGCGGCTGATGGGTAGTTGCGTTATCTTTCGCTGGACGACGGGTGAATCAGTTTTACATTTCTACTATTCGGGTATCTTGTATAGTAACCCAAAAAGGAAATTAGATGAGATGCTTAGTCAGGGGTTTATCAGACCAGAGAGGTGCGGATTTTTGTGGACAGCTGAGCATTAAAGCGCTACCCTCTTCCGCGAGCAGGCGAACTTTTTGACCAACCCCATGGGGCCCGAATTTTCAGCAAAATCGACTTACACATTGGATAACATCGGAAATTCATATCTGATTAGGACGTGAAGAAGACAACACCCAATGCCGGCACTTCGATTTCACAGTTATGCCATTTGGACTCAAAAACACCATTACAACATCAATGGTGGTGATGGACAAAACGTTCTTCCCGTATCTCGACAACTTCATTGTTGTATATCTTGACACCATCCTGGTGTACAACCGCACCAAGAGGAGAACAATTGACATCTCTGTAAAGTTCTTGAGATTTAGCAAAGAGGGAAATTTCTCAGAAAAATCTTGAAATTTAACACAGGTCACTCATCGATTGAGTTCCTAGGCCACATCATCGGCCGCGGACGGATCACCATGGACCTGAGGATGTTGGAGGCGGTCGCAAATTGGCCAACACCGACCAATTTTCAGGAAGTCCAAGTATTTTCAGGCTTTTGCAACTACTAGCATTGATTTGTAAAGGACTACGCCCGAGTGTCGAGGCCTCTCTCTGATCTCACTCATAAAACCACCGAGTGGAATTGGAGGGGTAGCAAACAACAAAGGTTCAACTCTTTGAGAAACACGTTGACCTTGGCACCAGAATTATAGTTGTCAAATCCAACGATAGACTACATCTTGGCCACTGACACGTCCGATCGGGCAATCGGAACCATTCTTCTCCAAGAAAACGACAGTGGAGGACAACCAGTCACGTACATGCTGCAAAAGCTCCACGGGCTGGAACTCAACTACACGGTGCAGAAGAGATAAATTCTCACATTTGTGCACACATTCAAAGTATGGTGGTGCTACTTGGAATGCCGGCAATGCATCATCCACACCGACCATCATGCACTGAAACAACTCAGAACTCAGCCAAATCCGAGCCGCGGACAAACTCAATGGATGGAGTTCCTTGAGTTTAACTTCAACTATGACATCAAGTACTGACCTGGAAAAACAAGTTTAGTGGATGCTCTAAATCAACGCATACATCTAATGGTTGAGATCAACACCCGACTCATTAAACGAGACCCATACCTCACGAGGTTGTTTGCGAAGGTTTATGAGGAGTTCGGCCAGTAAAAAAAAGTAAGTTATGGTTCGATGACCCCTACTGGCAACGACGATTTACTAGCCAGGTCACTGTACCACCAAACAAGGAACTACAAAGAAGGTTATGGAAGGAATGCCACGTCACTTGTCTACATGGACACCTTGGTGAGGACAAGACGCTCGAGAAGCTGGTGAGGTAAAACTAGTGAGTTAAGATGTAGAATTATATGGCCACCTCCTGCAAAGAGTGTGACACATGTCAACGACAAGAATCTACGACGCCACCAAGGCTACTTCAACCACTCCATGTTCCTATGGAGCCATGGTTTGACTTCAGCATGGACTTCGTGACAGGATTACCTATCACAAGCAAAGGAAATGAGGCCATCCTCATTGTGGAAAGATTTTTGGGATGGAGTGCAATGAATATCGCACGTCATCCTCACGACGACCTCCATCATGACATGAGGAAGAACACAATTGTTCTTAAACTAGATCATACAGTTGCACGCCGTACCACATACCATCATCAGTGACAGGGACGGTTCCTTCACTAGCCTTTTATGCAGAAAATTGACGATGGATCATGGCAGTCGGATGAAGCTATCAGCAACGTTCCATCATCAAACTGACAGGTAAACCGAGTGGACAACGCAGACGGTCAAACATCTTCTCTGCACTTTATGCAAGCTGCACAACACCAATTGGGCAACCAAGACACCGACAGTCGAACTCGCATGCAAATCCGCCACTTCCACCGCAATGTGTAAAATTTTGTTTGAAGTGGTCTACAACAAACATCCAGCCACATCGGCAAGACAACGGAGCCAGATCAACATTCTTGCGTTTGAGATCCATAAGAGGGACTTCTCCAGCGTTTGTGAGGAAACACAAGCAGCCATGAAGCAACCGGCCGACCGAGATCACAGCGAGGACATATTCAGCGCTGGCGATCACTTTCTACTCAGCTCCGTGAACATCAAACTTTGAGGACTGGAATTTAAGGAGCTGAAACATTGGTGGTTGGCACCATTTGAGATGGATCGAATGCAAACCCCTGTCATCGCTCTTCTTTGCCTTTCTGGAGATATCGTGATTTACCATGTCTTCCACATCACCAAGCTCTAGAACTACCAGGAATTCAGCACGAACTTTTGCATGAGAGATGTCCCAACTTCACCTCTTATCCAAGTGGACAAGGATACGGCGTATGTGATTGACGGCGTCCTCGGACATCGACACGGTGACAAAACAAGTGGTTATCTAGCCAAATGGTATGGATACGACGCAGCGCACAACAACTGGGAGTTTATGACAACCTCGGGGATGTTGATCATCTGACTAACGGATTCTGTACTCGCCAACGGCCTACATCTGCTTACATACCGAGACTTTGTGGCTAAAAGGGGAAGGGGGAGGGGGGCAGGGTATGACAAAGTGTTACGTCCTTGATGCACATTAATCCCTGAACTACGGGAGTGGCCATTTTTTTCATTAACTTGTGGTCCACCGTGCGTCAACCTCAAGATATTTACACCAAGAAGCCAAGGCATTTTGGCCAGCTGCAGCAGCCTGACCTCCAGTGTTCTGTTCCGGAAGGTTGTGGCCACTTCAACGACCTTCCGAAATGGTCGAAAGAAGTTTCACAGAATTTATTGATATTTTGATACTATTTGGTCGACTTCTCAATGGGGCTGGACTTTTGTAAATCCGTGCCTCGATATTCTTGAAGCCCCCCAACCTTTTGGTGAAGCTTGTCAAATCAGCCACTCATGATGCGGCCTTGTACGCGTCGCTTGGCTTGATCGACAAGAACTGAAAATATTCCTTATTATGATTCTCGTCATTATTACGTACCAGACGTACACGCATCCCTAATCTTCTCGAGTGGGCATCTCTGTTTTTACACAAACAGCCCATCGCGTTGCAAGGACTACGATATTCAGTCCAATGGCCGAGGGAAACCTGGCCAACTGCCCCGCCCCCAGTGGATATTCCCGAACCTTCTAACGGCTTCGACCATTCTTGCAAACCTACGAACAGAAGTGTCACAACCTTTTAGTCGACTTCTCGACAACTCTCGACGAATCCAGATTTATAACAATGCATCGTGCATCTCCACTGTCGATTCTCAAAGACCCCCAGCTTCTCAGCGGACCTTCTCGAATCCGACCACTCACGACGCGACTCCGCACGCGTTACTCGACACTCGGCCCAACGACCCTGACTATGCTTCATTTGTAACTCGTCACTTGTATATATATATATATATATATATATATATATATATATATATATATGTTCGACCATTTCGACACTTGCTACAGAAGTACACTTACCGCTAATTATGATTTTCTCAAGTACTAAATCGTATTCTGCCTCGCAACTTCTACCTGTTGACCATCTACGCTCCGTTTGGCATAGCACTTGGTATCAGAGCGCAGCGGTACTGAAGAGGCACCTGACTACTTCACCCATCCAGAGGACTACCTCGCACAAGTCTTCAGCGCATCTCACACGTCAAGACTTTGCAGAATTCACGACTACAATGTAAGGAAAGTAAGTGCAACCGACGACAAGCAGGGGGTCTTAGGCAACGACTTCAGTGATGGAGGAGTAGAATATGGGGATGCACACGAACCCAGAAGTGACAAAAAACGCTGGCGTGGCATGCTTCGCGACAGTTGGAACTACCTCCTACGGCCTCAGCGACCAATCCGGTCACAGATCCGACAGCGATAAACCAGCCGTCCCTACCAACAGCCTTGATGACGACAGCAGAGACGACAGGTGGCATGGGACAAGTGCGGATCAACGAGGAACTAGCAGACAGGATCTCCACACTCGAGGGCATCAGCAGCCACCTGCTCCAACAACTCAATGTTGTGATGGAGGTTGTTTCCAATGCAAGTGCATGTGAATCGGTGCTCGTCGAGAGAAATTCCTAACTCTCGAGCGAAACCAAAATCCGTCCAGCTCCACTAGAACCATTCCATCCTACAAACTCGAAAGGACCAACAGTTTGGATGTTGCTAACGATTTTGGAGGTGTATTTCACCGCTGCTGGGGTCAATGACGATCGAGAGAGAATTGAACTCAAGGCCGCACTTTTGCCTGGCACGGCGTTAAGTTGGTGGTCTGATTTAAAGACCATCCAACGGCAGCACGAGACTGGAAGAGCATCAACGGCTCACGGCGCCCTTCTCATATCACCGACCGCAGGCGTTCTACACTTGGAGCAGATCAACCCACAGTGGCAAGACGCGTTGACGCCACCGACCGACTGGAACGAGTTCTCGCGCGCGATGCTTGCACGCTTGAGATGACTAAACAGAAATTCTGATGCACGGTACAAACTTCAACGTCTACATCAGCAGTCCAGCATTGTGGAGAACACGTGGAGATTCCGCGAGATCATCACTGAAGCAGACATCGCCCTCGGCGAACTCTGCTTTTACTACAACAACGACCTCATGCGAGATATCCAGCGATCAATCACCATCTTCGGCATCCAAAACAACTTGCCGTGGATGATCGCTGCAGTAGAAAGGATCGACAGTGCCGACTACAACGCTTGGATCCTGGAATCCTACGGCTGGCAACCTCCCTAACCACAATAACTGCCTTCTCGACTCTGATGGAAGTAAACACCATCGACCAGAGAGACATGCGAACCTGCTACAACTGCAAAAAGGTAAGGCACATTGCGTGAAACATTTGGAGCAAGCAGCAGGCCAAAAAGAGGGGGAAGTCACAGACGAATAAGTCGGAAAATGGCAAAGGACAAGAGTAAAAGGCACAACTTTTGTTCATGAGGAGCGATCTTTGCTAAACAATTTCCCACCTGAATGACCCGCATCATCGCAGAGGATTTCAAGATTGCAAAGTTCGACGAGGGATATGAGGACGACCAACCGGCGATACTGCTAAATGTTCAACCTCGAGGATACAGAAGTCGCAGAACGGTACCGGCAATATTGGATGGAGGAGCGTCACATAGCTTTATGAGCAATGACATGGTTAGCAAGCTGGGTTTGTAGACTGAACCAGGGGTGTTTGAAGGAAAACCCGTTGACGGGAAACTATGGATACGGAGACTCCAAGAACCACTACAACTACAAGTGGGAGAACTTTGGGATGTAGCGGTTTGGAGGACTTGTCCAATGAGCCATCATAAAATAATCCCCGAACGAGATTTCTTGTATCGGGACAATCCGAGAGTCGACTGGAACAACGCCAACGTCTACGTGGAGATTGACGCCACCAAACAAAAACTTCCACATGCGGGACGGGAGTTGACAGCTGAACCAGCAAAAGAAGTCGCAGAATCCGAAAAGCGACAACTAGTACAGCCGATGCCGCTCAACGTGGCCAAGCACTGCATAGGAGAGCAGCTCATGTGTGGCTCGTACATCTTGAGCCAATGGGAGAAGCGGAAGTGGCAACACATGACTCATCATCGGCCTTCTCAGCCTCAACGGCCTAGACGAGATTCACAATGGTACCAGAAGAGTTCGCACCACTCATCAAGGAATTTGCAAACGTCTTCCCTCATGAACTCCCGAAAACTTTATCTCCTCATAGAGACATCGACCATCGCATCTAACTGAAGCCAGGCAACAGACCTACCATCCGAGGGGCCTATCGGATGAGCGATCACGAGCTGACCCAGCTGGAAAAGCAGCTAAACGAGATGCTCAGTCAGGGGTTCATCCGCCCTTCCACGTCACCATACGCCGCACTAGTAGTATTTGTGAAAGAGAAAACCGGTGAGATGCGGATGTGAGTGGATTATCGGCCGTTGAACAACGCCATCATCAAGAACCTCTACCCTCTCCCTTGAGCGGACGAACTTTTCGACCAACTCCAAGGAGCCCAAATTTTCAACAAAATCAACAGCGGATATCACCAGCTACCCATGGCAGCCGCCGACATCGAGAAGATAGCATTCTGAACTCGCTACGGGCAGTTCGAGCTCTTGGTTATGCCGTTTGGACTCACAAATGCCACAGCGACGTTCATGGCAGCAATGAACAACATTTTCCGTCCGTACTTCCACAATTTTGTCATGGTGTGCCTTCACGATGTTTTGGTGTACAGCACGATGGTAATCTCCATAAAGTTCTTGAAGTCATACAAAGAGAGAAGTTTAGCGGAAAACTCTCAAAATGCGACTTCGATCGTCGTTCGATCGAGTTTTTGGGTCACGTCATCAACGGTGGACAGATCACCATGGATCGGGAAAAAAAGTGGCATCAGTTGCTAAATTGCCGACGCCGACCAATGTTCAATAGATTCAAGTTTTTCTCCGATTGTGCAATTACTACCGGTGATTCGTGAGGGACTACGCGCAAGTGTCAACGCCTCTTTCTGACCTCACTCGAAATGAAAACGAGTGGCGGTGGGGAGACATCAAACAAGAAGCGGCGGAACACTCTGACCTCGGCGCCAGCCCTACGATTGGCCGATGTGACGATCAACAATGTCATGTCTACGACTGCATCAGACAGAGCCATTAGTACAATTCTTTCGCAAGATCATGCCAACAGCGAATAACGGCGAACAACAGGTGAAGCTTGAGTTGAAGTGGTACATGGCAAACTTCCTGCCACACCTGCCGCACTACGAAGTTGTTGTAATATCCTAGCAGTCGACGTTCAACGATGAAACTTCACCACCGTCTAGGAGGAAACACGACGCACTCTCGTGAAGACAAAAGCAGTGATGAAGGGAGCAGCTGACCGACATTGTAGCGACGACATCTTCACCGCTGACGATCGAGTCCTCCTCAGCTCAACGAACATCAGGCTTTGAGGATCCGACTGTTTGAAGCTCAACCCTTGATGGTTAGGACCGTTTGAGATCGAGCGCATGCAAACCCCTGTGGTTGTGCGACTCAAAATTCTCGACACTATGTATGTTCATTCAGTGTTCCATGTCAGCAAACTCAAGCACTACCGAGACCACGGAGAGAAATTCCCCAGAGGAGATGTTCCTCCTCCTCTTCCTGTTCAAGTGAACGAAGACACCGAGTACGTCATTGAGGACATCCTCAGCCATCGACGAAAAAGTAAAACAACAGAATATCTGGTCAAGTGGCACGGCTACGACGCCGCACATACCAATTAGGAGCCCTACAACAACCTCCGAGACGTCGATAATCTCATCGACGACTATTACTGCCGTCTCCGGGCCACAAATACACGCGCGCTGGGATGTTGCGGCTAAAGGGGGAGAAGGGTTATGTACCACAATACACAAGTCCATAATCTTCTCGAGTGGGCATTTCTATTATTACACAAACAGTCCATTGTGTCGCAAAGACTGCGATGTTCAATCTGACGGCCAAGGGCAAACTCGCCAACTGCCCCGCTCCTAGTGGATATTCGTGAACCTTCTGACTCCTTCGACCATTCTCGCCAACCTACGAACATAAGTGTTACGACTTTTCGATCGACTTCTCGACGACTTTCGACGAATCCTACTTTACAAAGATGCATCATGCATCTCCACCGTCGATTCTCGAAGACCCCCGACTTCTCAGCGGACCTTCTCAAATAAGACCACTCACGACGTGATGCACGCGTTGCTCGTTATCCGACCTAACGACCCCGAATATGTATTCGTAACTCGTCACTTCTATATACATTATTGACTATTCCAACACTTGTTACCGAAGTGCAGTGACTGTTAATTACAATTTGCTCAAGTGTCCTAAATCTGAAATCGTGTTTTGTCTCACAACTTCTACGTGTTCACCATCCACGCTCTGTTCAGCATAACATTCATTGTTTCTATGTGCTTGACATTTTTTAAAGAAGTCATTCAAGTACAATTACCACTTAATGGAAATTATTCATCTTTCCCCATTCCTTCAATCATCTACTTTTATGCACCTAATCCTCATGAGGCACCCATGTTCTGCTAAGGAACATGGGTAGTCTGGAAGATACTCTGAAGCATTTATTTGCCCCACCAAATAGGACTACAATTAAGGCATAATCCCCATAATACCCATAAACGGAGGGGTTGAGGAACGCCCTACCCGGCGACTTAAAAAATAAGTTTTCCCTGCCCACTCGCTTCACCATGCTAAATCAGCGGCATGCGCCGCTGATCGAGCATCGCGAGGTGGGGCATGTCGACCCCCCTCGCGATTCTCGCTCCCACGCGAGAATTGCGATCGAGCGAAAACGCCCGTCTTTGAGTTTGAGCGGAGACACTTACTTTTCTTTTTTTCTCACTCGCAAACCGTAAAGATTTTCCATTCAAACCATACTCAGACCTACCCCGAATTACATTCGGGGTTTAGGGTTTTATTCTTGCGCGGGCTCCTGCTGGTTCCCTTTCAACGCATGGGGAGTCTCAGACCCCCCATGCGAACCATAGGCAACCCCCCCCCACCCCCCACC
>SZWC01006768.1:42046-57203 GCA_023375785.1 Penium margaritaceum | reverse complement strand
AGAGAGATAGAGAGAGAGAGAGAGAGAGAGAGAGAGAGAGAGGGAGGGTAGTGCCGACGTGCTGTTGCTAGAGATCACGGAGATCTTGGCAAGCATGAACGAGCCAAAGGTGAGGGAGGAAAAGAACTTGAGGAGGTAGGAGTCAGGTTCGCGTGGGCTGTGGAACCATAGGAGAACATGTGGGACGTATTCAGGTTGATGTTTGAGGGGAATGAACATTCACCTTGTATCCTAACTAAGATTAGCCAACAGTGTTGGCGGGAGTTATTGCCGTCAAACTTTAGGGGAAGGCTCGGATCTGTCATCTGCAGAACGGTTTTTGACGTTTCATGAGCGAGTGGTTGGAATGTGCACAAAACTGGGAACCTTACTTACTCGGGAGATTCATGAGTGATATCTTCAGAGTCTTGTAATTTCCAACACTCTCCCAGGATCCAAAACGATCTCAAGCACTGGCCTTCCGCCCAGCACCACAAGGAAAGCTGTCAGCCTCATTGATACGGCTGCGAGGATTGTTGGTTCTAGTGCAGTTGCTGTTGGAGCTGCAGATGGTGTTGTTGCCATTGCCATTGATGTTCCATTTTCCGCTGAGATTGTTCCTTTCTGCTGCTGCTATTACTTGTACTGCTATTGTCGTTCCTACAGTTGTTGTTGCTATTGGTGTCATGATTGGTGCTACTGCGTTTATCATTGCTGCTGCTGTCATTCTCATGTTCTTCATTGTTGTTGAGAAATACTCCAACCGTTTACCATTCTAACAGTGCAGGTGGTTCAGCAGAGGACCACGGGAGTACAGGGCAGAAGCAGATTTGCAGGAGGGAGCATCAAATGATGCTGGTGTAGGAGGTCCTTTTGTTTGTTATGGTGTGTAAGACAGGATATTTGAGGAGATATAGGACATGCTGAATCTCAATGAAATCCTTCATGACTAGGTGAGGTAAGAATTTGACTAGGATCCTCATAAAGGGGTACATAGTGGAGTGCGTAAGTGATGGGGACTCCTTAAATTTGCGAGTACAAAGAAGATGGAGATGGTGGATCCCTAGGAGATAAAGTTGATAGATCCCTCAGGGCAGCACCGTACTGGCACAAAATTCAAATCTTGATGATAAGAAATAAAATAAAATAAGACTTCTTGCATCTAACCTTGGGTTCTGAGGACACCAGAAAGCTACACACCATGCATTGCTAGACCACCTGTTGTTTCTTATGTACCCTTCTCCTCCACCCCCGGTGTAAGCAGGACAGTGCCAATGGCACTGATTACGGCTTGATTCTTCCCTGACAATCTGACTAAGAACTTGGAATCTAAAGGAAAAAATGTGCAAGATCAGCCCAAGAATAGGGTCGATTCATCTAAAATTGAAGAAGTTATGCCCGGCCAAAGGTTTGACCGGATGAGGGGAAAATGGTGACAGGATATTGTCCCTAAGGACCAAGGCTCGACCCTCGGAAGACCCAACAAGGCCAAAGCGCGCCTTGAGGCCCACATAGTCAATGATTTAAGGATCATTGAGGGCCAGGGGCGCTTTGGAATAGTGACCCGATGTGTTGTTACCAAAAAGGGAGCTTCGGGCGGCCGTCACCGCCGCTAGTGGTGCTACCAGAGCAGATTGTCGTGGTTCACGGAAACGGCCATGTCTCGGCCGTTTCTCTACGGAATAATGTGATTCTTAGCAAGTTGGAAAGCTGGAAAGATGAGCTACGCAATGCTAAGGTAATCACACTCTTCCTTGGCCCGTACAAAGCCGTGAATGGCTCGGTGACCCCGGGTCGCCTAGGATGTGTTATCATGTATATATAGTCTTGTATGCTGACACTTGAATAACAAGTATAGTTTACTCCCACTGTACCACACGTGTTCCTGTGCTCCCCCAAGATGACCCTACGCTTCCACAAACCCAGAAAGGTGTGCACCAGCCTCCCTTGGTTGCCGTTGCCGCCAGTTGGTGCGTACACTATCCGGTGACGCTAGCACACCGCGCCCGGTTCACACTTGGTATCAGGGCCACTCTTTGCTTACGGGCATAACCATCTACATGACAACTTCTCCTGGTCAGCGTAGACAAGCACGCATCTTGTCTCTTTGGCCGATCCGTACCCAACGCCAACCACGCACTCTGGTGACAAGGCGGTAACTGGAGGATCATTAAGAAAGAAGTTGTACCGGACGCAGAGATGAGTTCACCCGGCACATTCCCGATGGCCGCGAAGTTGTACGCACAAGGCAAAGTAACAGTAGCCGCAACGTTGTAGAAGTTGCTCGCCAACATGCATGCCATAATGGACCTGTTGGAGAAGCAAAAAGCGTACCTCAATGAAGAGCTTGCGAAGCGTCCAGTGACAACACCAGTGGCAGTTGCCAACGCTAATGGAACTGCAGTGGGCGTCTCGAGCCCGCCCAAGCCGGAGCCATTTGACCTATCAAGGAAGGATGGGCCAGCTCCACATGCTTGGATACTTGGACTAGAGCTGTACTTCACCGCTATCGGTGTGGATGCCTCAAGGTACAAGGTGCACTGCGGCTATGTTGTGACCCTATTGAGAGGCACGTCACTGGATTGGTGGGCCCATATGATGCGGTCCAATTCACATGGCAGTGGAGCAGCAATGGCCGCCGGCATTGCGGCTGCAACCGGACTCTCAACTCCATTCACTCCAACCTGCAGCAGTGGCAGCCCTACACTGAAGTGGCCGACTTTGTGGAAGGAGTTCACGGAGTCGTTCATCAAGCGCTTTACCGTGGACGACGTGAGGAACAACGCGTGTGCCAAGCTGCGTCGGCTTTGCCAAACCGGTGGGTTGCCAACTACACCCGCATGTTTTGTGAGATCATTACCAATTGTGGCTTTGACTCCCACAAATTGTGCTTCCACTACAGCGACGACCTCAAGAACGACGTCCACGCTATGATGGTGATGCACGACCTTAACGACAACCTGCCAGGGATGATCGTAGCAGCAGAACAGTAGGACTCGCGTGTGCACCAACCTCATACCAACAGCCACAACTCTTCCGGTGGTGGTTATGGCAAGCGGGCCGAGAGAGACAACACGCCCATAGAGATTGAAGCGTTGCAACAGTGCAAGTGCTACAACAGTGGCAAGTCTGGCCACATTGCACGCTACTACTGGCGTCCAAAGAAGGGAGACAGCAAGGGTAAGTGGCAAGGGAAGGGGAAGCAAGCCAGCAAGGAAGCAGATAAAGTAACAAAGGAGTCTGGAAATGAGGAGAGCCGGGAGTAGATGGCAATAGTCCTGGCTCTTCTCAGCCCGAACAGCTAGTTGACTGCACACCCAAATGCCTTGCGGCAATTAAGGGGGTTTCTTAGGTCGAGGAATGGGATTTGGGATATGAGGAGGAGCAGCCTGCACTTCTCTTGGAGGCACAAGACAAAGGCGTCAAGGGAAGGTGGGGAGTCTCCTGGATTGTGGCAAGAGCCATAGTATTGTGAGCATGGAGTTTACTCGGAAGTTGGGCCTTATGCTTACGAGCAAGAAGCGGACTGCTAACCAAGTGGATGGCAGGATTGAAGTGGGGTACCTGGTTGGTCCCCTCTCCATTCACGCGGGGAAGCTTTGCATAACGCCCGTATACCGGGTGTGCCCGATGAAGGATTACGATGTGATCCTCAGTTGTGACTTCTTCTACAAGTACAACCACGCCATCAATTGGGAGGCGCGCACCATCTCAGTCAAACTCGGAGACAAGGAGTATCCCTTGCCTACGTGGTCTGAGGAAGAGGCCGCGGAGAAGGAGACTTACGAGGAGGAAGCGCCGCAACAGCCGGTGCCTTGCAAGGAGGAATTGGTGCCGTTGATGCTGAACTTAGTGCAACTCAAGCGCGCAATTAAGAAAAGGAAGCAGATTTTCCTGGCGTTGATGGGAGACGTGGAGGATGATTTCAACAAACAAGCAGACGTGACACCTGCTGTGGCACATGGGGCGACTCGTGAGCAGCCAGAGGACCAAGGAATGTTTGCCGCGGTGTCCGAGGGGCATTGGAAGGTGTGTACAGAGTTCAAGGAAGTGTTCCCCGACACCCTCCCGGTGGGTCAGCCACCGAAGTGGGAAGTGGACCATTGCATGGACCTCAAACCTGGAGCGCGCCCACCTGTTTGTGCAATGTACCGCATGAGCGGTGCGCAGCTGCAGGAGCTCAAGAAGCAGATGAGCGAGGTGATGGAGCAGGGCTTCATCCGCCCATCCTCTTCTCCTTACGCTGCACCTGTCCTGTTTGTGCACAAAAAGACGGGGGAGATGCGTATGTGCGTGGACTACCGGGTGTTGAACGAGTTGACCATCAAGAACCGGTACCCCCTTCCACAAGTCGAGGAGCTTTTTGACCAGCTTGGTGCGGCTCCATTCTTCACAAAGATGGACCTCCGTTTTGGCTACCACCAGATCCGTATCGTAGTAGATGATGTGGAAAAGACGGCCTTTCCCACCCGCTATGGTCACTACGAGTTCCTCGTGATGCCTTTTGGGATTACCAATGCGCCAGCCACCTTCATGGCGGCGATGAACAACACCTTAAGGCGGTACTTGGATGAATTTGTGGTGGTTTACCTTGATGACATCTAGATGTATAGTAGGACAAGGGAGGAGCATGTGAAGCATGCGATGAAGGTCCTCGAGATTTTGAGGATGGAGAAATATTTTGTGAAATTCTTTAAGGGTGAGTTTGCGGTGGGTAAAGTTGAATTACTTGGACACATCATTAGCGATGGATAGATTGCCGTAGATCCGCTTAGAGTGTCGGCCGTGCAAGAGTGGTCGAAGTTGCGTAATGTGCGTAATGTGCAAGTGGTCCTTGGTTTCTACAGCTACTACCACAAGTTTATCCTTGGCTACACGGGAGTGTCAACGCCACTCTCCAATCTTACTTGCGTGGATCACAAGTGGATTTTGCGAGTTAGCAAACAAGAAACCTTTGAGAATCTCAAAAGGGTTCTGACCTCCATGCTCGCCTTGCACTTGGTCCACATCGGCCGTGAGTTTGAAATGGTGACGGATGCATCAGACGTGGCCATTGGTCGAATCCTTTAGCAGGACTTTGGCAACGGGTAGTAGCCGGTCGCCTACTACTCGTGCAAGGTGCACGAGGTGGAGATAAACTACGCTACCCATGACAAGGAGATGCTCACCGTGGTCACAGCCTTCAAGCACTGGCAGTGCTACCTCAAGGCGCAGAAGTGCACGGTCTACACCGACCACCACGCGTTGAAGTACTTCAATATGGAGCCAAACCTGAGCCGGTGGCAAGCGCATTGGGTGCAATACCTTGAGCTGCGCTTGGACTATGAGATCGTGTACCGGCCGGGTCGAATCAACCGAGCCGACGCACTCTCACTGCAACCGGACCTGATGATGCAGGTTGCGTCTCTCACCATCCATGAGGATGATTTCCTTGTGAAGCTCTTCATGGAGGGATACAAGGTACATGGGGAGTACGACGCTCAGAGATTTTTCTTTGAGGCATCCTATTGGCAACGGCGCGGCACGCAGCAAGTGGTGGTTCTCGCGGTGCCGGCGCTTCAGCAGCTGATTTTGGAGGAGTGCCATGACAATGGCCCAAGCGGCCATTTCTCCGCCAACAAGACATTGAAGATGGTGGCCGCTTCTTTTGGTGGCCCACCATGTCATCAGAGGTGGCTGAATTCTGCCGAAGTTGTGGCGTGTGCCAACGCCACAAGGCGCAAAGGACAAAGACCCCCGGTCTCCTCCAACCCTTGTCCATCTCCAGGAAACCGTGGCAAGATGTCTCCATGGACTTTATCACGGGCTTGCCGGAGACAGCGGCAGGTCGGAATGCAGTGTTGGTGGTGGTGGATTGCTTTAGCAAGATGCCATGCTTCATTGTGACGCGTGATACGGTGAGCGCAGAAGGCACGACTTGGTTATTCCTCCAGCACATGGTGCGTCTCCATAGCGTGCCTTGGTCAATTGTGATCGACCGTGATACGCGCTTCACGAGTAACTTCTGGCCAGAACTCATTGAGCAATATGACACCAAGGTGCAGCTGTCAACCAACTTTCATCCCCAAACTGACGGACTGACAGAGCAGACAAACTAGACGCTCGAGCAGTACCTCCGTACAGTGGGTGATCCGGACGAGACGGCGTGGGACCAGCGGCTGCCATTCGCTGAACAGGCGTACAACTCCGCCACGTCCACCTCCACCAGCAAGGCACTATTTGAGGTGGTGACCAGGACGGTGCACCCCACACCCCTCAGTTTGTATGCCGCAAGCAACCTACCCGCGGTGGAGTCTACCGCACGTGCCTTCAAGAAGATTTGGGCGGCAACTCGGCATGCATTGGCGAAGGCCCAAGAGCAGCAGAAAGTGCAAGAGGACCATCGACGCATCGATGGAAAGCTCAAAGTCGGTGACCATGTGCTCCTCAACAGCGCATACGTCAAGCTTCCCGGAGTCCTATTGGACAAGTCTTAACCCAGGTTTAGACTTGTCCGAGCCAACCGCGTTTGAGCCAACCGCGCCACCACGGGTGTCCGTATTTCAGTGTTTTATTTTACCTCGTCAAGTGGAAGGGCTACAATGGAACCCACACCTCATGGGAGCCTGCTCGTAACTGCAATGTTTGCGGGGTGAATGCCATCCTTCGAAAGCATCAAGAGCGAACCGGGACGGCTCGCTCCTAAAGGGGGGGGGGAGGTGGGGGGGGTAGTGTAAGCTGGACAGTGCCAATGGCACTCATTATGGCTTGAGTCTTCCTTGAATTCATAATTTGACTTTGAATTTGGAATATACAGGAAAAAACTTGCGGGATCAATCCAAGAATGGGGTCAATCCATCAAGAATTGAGGGAAATGGTGACGGGAAATCGTCCCCAAGGACCAAGGCTCGACCCTTGGAAAACCAAACTAGGCTGAAGCGTGCCTTGGGGCCCGGATAGTCAATGAGTCAAGGATTATTGAGGACCAAGTTTGCTGCAGAATGGCAACCCGATGTGTTGCTACCAGAAAGGGCGCTTTGAGCGGCCATCACCGCCGCTAGTGGTGCTGCCAGCAGCAGATTGCTGTAGTTTACGAAAATGGTCATATCTCGGCTGATCCTCCACGGAATGATGGAATTCTTGGTGCGTTGGAAAGATGGAAAGATGAACTACATGATTCTAAGGCAATAACGCTCATCATTAGCCCGCACAGAGCCGCACACAGCTTGGCGACTCCGGGTCGCCTAGGATATGTCATCATGTACATAGAGTCTTGTATGCTGATACTTGAATAAAAAGTACAGTTTACTCCCACTGTGCCACACGTGTTTCCGTGCTCCCCCAAGACAACCCTATACTTCCAAAAACCCGGGAAGGTGTGCACCAAGCTCCCTTTGGTCGCCGTTGCCGCATGTTAGTGCCTACACCATCTGGTTGAGGCTAGCACACCGCGCCCGGTTCACACTCAACCACTTCTCTCAGCGCTCCTTGCTTCATGATAGACGTCAACCTCAGTGCACAAAACTCTTCCATTTTGTGTGCGTACATCACCAAATTCCTACCACTTTTATACTAGAATTATGGGCTTCATCTGATTATCCATCTCAACCCCTCCCACTCATGTTGCCATTCCCAGGTGATGATCAACACTTAGCCTAGTTCTGTTGACCCCCCTCCCCCAAATGCCAAAAATGACCCATTCAGCAAGCGTGGTGTTTGAGGATCAGAATATTTCTTGTAGCTTGCCGAGTTCTGTGCTGGTAAGAAGTAATTCTGGTGAGGGCCTTATTTGCGGGTGTAGAATACAAATAGAAATTGTTGGATGTGAACCCACCCATCCACATTGTTGTTGTTGTTGTTTTTTTTTTTTTTTCAGGTCGAGGGTACTCAAACGGATGCTTCCACCAAAGGGTGAAGGCTGTAAACAATTGAATCTTACACAGACCAATAGGAAAAAAGATTACTTAGAACAAATCTTAGATTTCCTAGAATTTTGAAACATGAAGATGCAAGGGATAAGCTAGATTTGATGACTCAGCTTCCGTAATGGCTTGGTGGAACACATCAAGGATGAGAGAATATCCAAGCACAGTGTTAGGCTGCACCAAGCCACTGCTTGACCAAGAGGGTCAAGACCAGGGGCAAGAGTACGTTGCGTGGGGTCAAGGACACCACCGTGAAGCAGCCTGGCCGACTGCACTGGCCCAGAGGGGCCAACCAAGGCAGTGCAATTGGCAAAAAGGGCATTGTCAGGCGTGGACTGCAAGGGTTCCAGAGGACCTCCAGGTTCACGAATAAACAGCAACAAGATTAGGGTATGCGAGGGTGTGACTGGGTCTGCTCCATATGGGACCACAACCGGTGACAGAGGCGACGGTGCTGGCACCAAGAGCAATGCAATAGGAGACGATGCAGGTGACGACGATGCTCATGCAACAAAAGATGACAGAGATGACCTAGGTGTGGATGCGGACACAAAAGGAGGTGAAGCAGGTTAAGATGCAGATGCGACGGGAGATGATGCAAGTGATGGTGCAGATGCAATAGGAGATGATGGAAGGAACAGCACAGGTGTAACAGGAGATGATTTAGGCAACGACATAGATGGGACATGAAATGATGGAGGTTATGGCACAGATGCAACAGGGGACGATGCCGGCAATAACACAGATACGAGAAAGAAAAAAAAGGTAACCACTACCAAACGGCTTTCCATAAACACCATCTCGCCCTGGAAAAGAGGAGGAAAGCAACGGGACAGAACAAGAATTATGACAAGAGAGCATCGTGAGACTCAACAACTCGACTACGCTCAAGGTCCCAGAAGTTCCAGGCGTTGGACATAGAGGAGATGCCAATGCAAGGACAGAGACGACCTCAAGGAGAGAGCTTGCCATCGTGTTGGTCCTCAGGGAGCCAAACGTAGGAAATACTGCCCCATACACAAGGAAGGAAAAGGCCAGCACATTTACCATACCATGTTCAAATGGCTTGACATGAATAAGAAGCGGGCCACGGGGAACACTGTTCAAAACCCACGGCATGTAAGACATGGCCTTGAACGCAAAAGGCGGAGGGAGGCTAGACTCGATAAGAAAGGTGCGAACAATGTCAGTGAGAGTGTGGTTATAACATTCCTAAAATCCAGTCTATTGTAGCATATATGGAGTAGAGAGCTCCAGATCCACCCATCAAAACTGAAGGAAGCAGGTTGTGGGGCCCATGAACTCCCCACCACGATCAGAGGGAAACGCTAACAGCTTACGCTGGCAAGAAAGCTCAGCTTGGACAATCCAGAATTTGATCCTAGGCCCAAGATTGCTTTTCTGGTGAAGGGCAAGGATCCAGCAAAAGTGAGAGAATTCATTCGTAAGACACAATACCTACCGTTTGACCCCTCCTCCCAGAAACTCATCAGGGAGAGGATCCATGAATTCGCATGGAAAAAGGTCAAGGGGGTGTAGCGTGCGAAGTCAAAAAATGCTAATGATGGCTGATGAAGTTATTCTCGTATACAATCAAGGTCTTCAGTAGTGTAGGGCGCAGGAAATGTGCTAGTGTCAAGACCAATGGCACGCTGATGATGCAATGGGCTATGGATGGTGGCTGTATGCATGTGCTGCTGGCGATGATGGAGCAAACGTGTGTGCACAGTGGAAAGCAAGGGCGCAACATGCGCATGCGCTGCGGCAGTGGTGGTGGACGACAGTACAAACAAGGGCACATGACACAACTTGTCACAATGCAGACGACGACCAACAGGATGGTCAGATTTCTACAGCAAAACAATGCCGACGCCATGAGAGGAAACAAAGTCTATACTGTGATTGTCCAGGCTAGTTACAGAATGTAGATTAACCTCAAGTGCAGGTACAAAGAGGGCATCGTGTATGAAGACATCACCCGATGGACAAACAAAACATACAAAACCAGCGCACTAAACTGGCAGCATCTAGCCAGAGTCACCAACAGGCCCCAACATGACAAACGCGACATGAGACGAGGCCATGTGACGAGTGGCCCTAGATTCAGTGATCCATAAGCCAGTCGGCACACGAGATGGGGCAGTCACATGGCACTGGGTGACAGTGCAAACAAGTCTAGGAGAGCGTTCAACACGTGTAGACGTCACAGCAAGGAGACGAGGCAGGGTAAACGACTGCCAATGCTCAATCCTATCCACAGGTGACAAAGTCCCAACAGACGACGCGCCCCCGAGGGCTCCTTCCGACGAACAGTGGTGACCCCAAAACTTGTCAGCCAAATGCATACCAGAGGGGACATTGAGAGGCCGAGATTGGAGAGGGCCAAAAAAAGCTGGAGCAGGCATGCCCGAACCATGTCAAGATGTGACAGAAGATACAGAGGGGCCACAGGGGATAGATGGAGAAGAGATGGGTGAATATGAAAATTGGAGCCTGGCTGGAGGGGCATAGGAAAAAGAGGATCGCCCGTAGATGGTAGGGTAGAATGGTGGTGGCATCCATCGCCACCCTGGATGAGGTAAAAAAGACCGCCGAGGACAATGGCGCGGGCACTGGAACAACCGATGACTTTACAATGGTGGTCCTCCACTGCACGGGGTCAGATTCCCACGTGCAAGTTTCTAGACCGAAAGGAAAGGAGAGAAAAGAGAATAAAAAGGGAAAGATCTGAGATAGATCCTTGCGGACTGGTTTCCCATGGCACCATGACAAACCCCAGATGACCGGGTCTTGACCAAGAATAAAAGGGTGTAAAACCAGAAACAATTTAAATGACCTAGCATTAAAATGAAAGACCAATTGTTGGACGAAGGCACCCCTGGCCTTACTCAGGGTGTTAGTTGAGGCGCCAAGGGTGGCGAAGCTCACCTCCCTTTGTATTCTTTCCTTTTTTTTGGATGGGCGAGCTCAAATCCGGTGGACAAGCTCATCAATTGGTGAGCTTGTCGATTGAAGGACTTGTCGCTGGACAAGCTCATCGGTCGACGAGCCTGTCGACAGACGGAGGAAGGGATGGGGCGAACATGCAAAACAGCTTCCCTCTAGCCATTGCTGCCTTAGCTGCTGTTGTTGCTCTCATAATGAACCCACTGCTGCTTGCTCAATGAGCTAGCTGCTGCTACCGCTGCTCTGTGCATAACAAGCACGCTGCATTTGCTACTGCTGATGCTGCTGGCGCTGCTCAGTTGCTGCTGTTCGTGCAGCTGATGCAGTAGCTGCTGCTGCTGCTACTGCTAGTGCGGGTGATATAGCTGTTTCTCCTGATGTTGCTGATGCTACAACTACTGCTACTAATTCTCCTGCTGCTGCTAGTACGGCTGCAGCTGCTGCTAGTGCAGCCGATGCAGCAGCAGTAGCTGCTACTGATCTACACGACCATCTTACACAGCAAGGTTGTTGTTGTCGTACCGACTGCTGCTGCTGTTGCTGTTGATTTGCTCCTACTGCCATTGCGAGTGGCCGCTCCTGGTGCGACGAGAGCAGCTAGATGCAGCTGCTACGGCTGCTAGAGCTACTGCCACTATTGTGACAACTCCCACTTCACGTCGCTGTGAAGAAGGCCGCCACAACAAGGGAAACAGCCGAAAACGTTTTGGCAGTATTTCGTCTCCGGCTCTGCAGGAGGACTACGTGACGTGAGCCCTCAACTCAGGACCTCCACGTTGCCAGGACCTCTACGCCCCACCCAACCTAGCACAGTAGCTTATGTTTTTGCTACTATGTGTTGTATGGTGGGATGAAGGGATCATGTCTCTCTATAGCTATGATATCATGAGGGAATGAGAGATCCCTCCTAGCAACATTCTATGTGAGAGATCACACCGTGGCGAACGCAACTTAACAAGTGACGCTTGGATTGGTCGAGAGACGCCAAAGATATGCATGAAAGAAGAGAAGTTAAGAAAAAATGACACCAACAGGTGTCATTTCTGTGTGTGTCTCACCCACAAGTGCGCGTCAAAACACACAAGTTCAACCAACAGGTGGATAGTTCACCAACCTAGCTGCAAGCTCCTAAACAACAGCTGGCTAGAATCTGGAAGGTGTATGGGCTCCTCAGTTGTTGGTATGACAAACCGAAAGAAGCACTAGGTTCAAAAACATAAATGTTACGCAAGTGGAAAGTGAACAAGCAATGATAGAGCCACTGACACAATGGACCCCGGGAGGTGATCACTGAGAAATCTGTAGAGAGGACATGAGGACATGCCACCTGAGGCTGATGGTATCAAAGTAGATTTCAAGTGTCCCGGTATCCCAGCAAGCCCTGGCAAAGGTCACTGTCACTGACACACCAACAGTTTCTCCCACTGTGTTGTTTCAAGGATGGGGCTTTTTCAGTATAGCTGAGGAAATTTTGACAAAACAAAGTCTCCCAACAAACAAAAACATCTTGCCGACATCAGATGAGCTCGATGAGTAGCACAGGATCTCTTGCAACACTAGTACAAACTAGGACTGTTCTGCACAATGCCATAGCCAACTTGGAAAAGTATGCATGAGGCCTTGTCTGGCGGAATCAAACACTATTCAGTTGTGTTCTAGGAACATTAAGCAGTTCAGATGCAAACCGTTGTGTTCTACTGCTAAGATTTACACACTCAAATAAGTATGTTACTCAGTAGGATACGCAGAGATCTTCTACCGGATGCATTTGACTATCTTTTTTCTAGAACACGATCAAGTGAAGCTTCAAAACTTATGACCAAAGGAATGAATTTCCCGCCAAATGGTCTCCCTCGTAGTGTAAAATGGAGTAATTCCCTTTTGCCCACGTTTTGAGCCGGGTCCTGTTTGACTACCCAATTTCCTCACGGACAACATGGATTACCCCCTCATTTCAACGGCTTACCACCTTATCCATAAAATGCGAATACTGACTAATCGTGATTGCGGTACCCACTACTGACAAGTCATAAACAGAATCCCGGTAGTGTAGGCATTTTCCTGAAATGGTGGGTATTGTGTTTATCATAACTTAAAATTCTATGGATTCCTCACTGTTTTTCATTCCTTCTCGTTTGTGTGCAATGTAGCAGAAATTTTGACAGAATAAGTGTAATGTTCTCATTTACTTACAAAACTTTGAGGCATGTGGCTACCTTTTACTGATTATTATCACTGTGGCTTTACTTTTTAGGTTTCTGTTTGATGTCTTGTCTATTACGGGACGACTTTGCATTGTCCAACCCGTTCCTGCAGCCGCGCAGGAGAGCTGCTGCATTCCATTTCACAAAACGCGCGACAGCACTGTGCATTACAAAATGTGCAACGGTTGTGTGCCACCAACGTTGAGCGGCGGGGATGGGGGTGCCAGGGGAGGGGGGGAGGGCTTCATGCTTGCTGACACCATGCACCCCATTCATTGGCTAGTTGTAGTTAGACTTGACCCATGATGACCAGCCAAAGCTTGTTGGATATAGGGTTGTCGACTGACTGGGTTTGGTTGACACACCAATTGGTCTTCTTTTTCCTCGTTGCAATCACTGACAAACGACGGATGAAAATAAACCAAAAGCAGGATTGGTAGCCATTCAATACATCACTTAACACATGTCAAGGAAGTATATTTGTAGAAATAAATGCTTGGTAGAAAACAGTAGTTTCCAATTATTCAAAAATTCTACTTATGACGTTTTATGTGAGGATACAACTAGGATTGTCTATGATGTGATCTAAAATGTTTCTTAAGATCCATTCGTCCATCGTTCGGATGATCTGAAGATTGTCATCTTTTTCTTGAAAGCACCATCCATGGACTAATACTTTTGGAGGAGGAAGGAGGGAGGAGGTGACGTCCGATCGCTACAATGGGCGTTCGATCATGGACGATTTGAGGATTAATGGGTGCAACTACGGGAAATAAAGAAAAAAACATTTAAACGGTACATGGACAAGGAAATGCACATCCATGAAACGGAAGCTTATAACACTAGCGAGGTTCTGTCTTTGGCACTTCCGTTGCAAGGGTTTTCCACAGTTCTATGTCTCGTACTGCACAACATATGGAACAAAAAAAGCAAGGATGACGAGCTTTCACCCTTTTTTTTTCCTCGAGCGGTCTACAAGAATAAGGAGATGATTCTCCAGTATTTCCATCGGTTGGGGTATGAAAAACCCCGACCATTTGATCCATATGGCTGATAACAATCATGTCGTCTATTTCTTTCAAATGAGAATAGTCTCTCAACAATGAGGATTATTAGAAGTTTATCGATTGTCATCGAACAGCAGATGGTCGTTTTCTATTTGCATGGTGGAACGATTTGTAAATGAAAGAATAAAAGAAATTTTCAAAAAGTAAGATTATAGGTCCTCATTCACCAACGTCACTTGTGAAAGGGATTATGTGGGGCCCGTTCTGCAGGATTGACGATGTCTGGGAGCACCAGCCTTGGACATCTGTTTGTCACGTTTAGTGGGTATTGGAGTCATCACTTAATAACTTGCCAAGGCATGCTTCTTTCTTTTTTTTTGGGCAGAAGGCTTACATGTAGAAAAACGTGGGAAGCTCGTGAACCCCCCTGCCAAAAAGTGGGCCTCCGGGTTCTCTTTTGTAGGGATCGGATATTGTGTAAGTGAAATTCTAAATCATGCGTAACCTGCGCAATTTTTTTTTCAAATGGTGGGTAAAAAGGAATCGGCCCCAATGTAAAAGCTATCATTTTCCATGTCACAAGAATTCAAATTCCGTACTATACACTGAAACAGGCCCGTCCGTCATCACCTGCCGTAATTCCATTCGACCGTGGCGGTTCCATTGTTGCACGTGGGGTTGTCCGACACTCTTTCCAAACAATGTAACCACCCCTAAAGTCAGAAATAGTGTCACAAGAGGCGAAGCAGATGTCACCAATGCCGGCCACACCATGTCATGGTTTTCATTCGATGATACACTTATGTGAACCGGGTATGCAGGTGTACAGAAGAGTAACTTGTTTTGTAGCTTTGCTACTGCTGCTGAATATCAGAGAAATTTAATTTTTGTGTAATCAGTGTAACACTTTGGACTGTTCATGAATGCTTTGTATACTTGTAAGAAAGGAGAAGGTGCGGGGTTTTACGTTACCGGTTAGACAGGAAGAAGCACACAGACACACACACACACACACACACACACACACACACACACACACACACACACACACACACACACACACACACACACACACACACACACAGAGAGAGAGAGAGAGAGAGAGAGAGAGAGAGAG
>SZWC01006768.1:15971-41629 GCA_023375785.1 Penium margaritaceum | reverse complement strand
CACACACACACACACACACACACACACACACAGAGAGAGAGAGAGAGAGAGAGAGAGAGAGAGGGAGAGAGAGAGAGAGAGATTCTTAAAGAGAGAAAGTATAGTTTAGGATGCATGGTTATGGGCATATCCTTCATGCTTTATAACTATGAGCATGGCCTTTAGGATTCATGGTTAAGTGCATGGTTCAGTTTTATGCTTATGACCATGGCATTCATAGTCACCCCAGAAGTGAGGTTTATCGTTTACAGTTTTACGTATGATGAGTAACAGTATGAAAGGACTGATAAGTTAACTATGAATTGCAATATAGGTTTGTCTTTTAATGACAGGGTTAAAGGTTTGGGTTGCCTTATTTTCTAGGGGATGGAACATTTGGAACACACTTTTGAGCTGCTTTGGGTTCAAGGTTTTGGTAGACACTTTCAGGGTTGCTTTGGGTTATGCATTTCTTTTCTGAGGGATAGGTTCTAGGACATGGCAGTGGGTTCTAGGTTTATGGTTTTGGTTTTTGGAATACGGGCTTTTCACTATGGTGTTGATAAAGTTGTACGGATACACGAGGGAGTGACTGAGGCACACACTCAGCTATTTAGTTTTTTATACAACCATCAGTCACTCACTCTTCACTAACAACCAGACCTTCCAACTCAACCATGGATTCCACTTGTGCATATCCACCACCTCTAGCCTTTATGTTTCCATTCTTGCTTGGGACATAGTATTTTGGGTGCTGGAGCATCACATCAATTTTGGGTGTAGCCAGTGCCAAGCAGCAAGATGTGCCTACTTATATGAAAAGGCGTACAACAAGGGTTATACAGCTGGGAAATGCAAGGGAATGAAGGAGGGGAAGAAGCTGGAGGGCAGTTCAACAAAGAAGCTGTCTATTTGGAGTCTACTTTCCTTTAAGTAGTGGATGCAAATGTTACTGTTGTATTTCCAAGCTGAAGGAAAATGGTTTCAAAAGCAGAAGGAAATGCAGTGTAAGAGAATGAATGCCATGTGTATTTGCAATGTATTTCATAAAATGAACTGGTTCACTACGTCAGACATCCCCCCCCCCTCCCCCCCGCCCAAGCACCCTGCCATGATTAAACAACCCTCCAGCTAACTACTCGTCCTCCCCAGAATCAGTAGAGAAGACCTCCAGAAAGGGTTGTGGGCCACCATCTGCAGCTGCCGCCATCTGGGCCTCTGCCGCACCGTGTCCCCCTGCAGCTGTGTGTGTAGCGGCCTTTGCTGCTGCTGTTGCTGCTCGGGCTTGCCAAACTGCTGCTGCTGCTTCTGCTGGACTGGCGGCGGGGGGGGGGGGGGGGGGGGGGGGGGGGGGTTGGGCAGAACCTCTGAGCGTGCCCACGGTACCCACAACAGGTGCCAAACTGCTGCTGCTGCTTCCCCTGTTCACCCGCTCACGCGGCCAGAGTTCCCGGCGTGCGTTGCATGGAGGGCCCCACCCATGGAGGACACTGGGGGGGTTCCACCCCTCCACCGCATACTGCAGCATGTGCAGGTTGAAGCCCGGCAGCACCTAGCGGTAGGTCCTCTGCCAAGTTGCAAGAGTCAAGGCCTGATTGCAGAATGCCTTGGGGTTCTGGCCTGAAGCAAAGAGAACGGCACAAGCATGCACACAAGGCATGGAAAACTCCTGTAAATTTCCACAGGTGCACGTGCAATGCGAGCAATCGACAACACATGCCACATCACCGATCGGACCCCAAGCAGTGCCAACATGGACACTGCTCGGTGTCACGACATACTCGTGTGAGATTACGACATTGTTGAGCAGTCTACCAGTGGTGACAGGGGCCAAAGTGACAGTGGCTTTTGTTGCAGCATTGCAAAATAGGTGCTGGGTGAACTTGTTCAATGCCACAAAGCAAAATACAAATTGGGTCTTGCGGGCCTCACGTAGACGCGCATTCAGCGACTCTGACGTGTCGGACATGGTGTGACCACCACTTGGCAAAGGGAAATGCAGGAGGGACCACTATTCCCAGGGGATGCCGCCAAGGCCGTTGGTGCCAAACAGGTACCGCACAGCAGGAGTAATCACAGACCACAGCTGATCAAGAGCACGAACCTACTCTGCTTCGGTACCCACGTGGGCCAGATGCCAAAAGGTGTGGGCACCGCGCCGCACATTCTCGGCCATGTGCTAGGCACATGCCGTGTGAGCAGCCTCTCGGAGCTGCACCTCCATTGCCATGTGAAGCGCACGGTTGCGATCGAAGATCACCACGGTACCAAGGTCTGCTGCCAAGGGGAAATCCACTGCCAAGTGTTTGGTCAACCATGTCCAGTTCTCCGCATTCTCGGTGTAAACAAGCGCCCAGCAGATTGGGAAGAAATGGTCATTTTCGTTGAAGGCTTGTGCAATCAAGAGCACTTGGGAACATCCATTCTTCAGAAAGGTTCTGTTGAATTTCATGATTCACCTTGTCTGAGCAAAAGCTTCGCGGCACGTTCCTGGGGCACAGAACACCCGGCTGAATTGCTGCTCGGTGTCCTTTTCATCGAAGACGTGTGCACCAGGATCCACTCTCATGATTTGCAAAACAATGAGCACAGAGCGCAAGCAACATTGTGTTGGGGAATGAAGAAAGAAGCAGGCAGCATTGCCTGCTAGCAGTATGCCGGGGAATGACAAAAGAAGCGAGCACGCAACAGTTGTTCAGCGACGACGTGTGCACCGGGATCCACTATCACAGATCAACCAATTTCCCAATACAGACATCCCCCATCCACCCATCCACACATCCACCCATACGGACAGCCACCGATCCACCGATCCACCCATCCTCATAGACCACTTTACTCACCTAAGAAACCCGTGAAGGGGATAAAGACCATGACAGATAGCTCCCCCATGATGTCCTCCGTAGCTTCTTTCTTCGTATGCAACACAGGCTGATAGCCGACAGACTCGCCGGTGAGGCCGTGAATGATCTGCTTCAACGTCATGACATAAATGATCACATCCTCTGCCGACGTGGGTCGGACATGCCGAATGACCCATGCTGCCATTCATGCCGGGCTCCTGCGGTGGTCCCTGGGTAAGCATTTGTGACCTTCGACGTAGTGGGTCACATGCACGTTGCCATAGGTCTTGTGCATCGACGCACGCAGTGTCCACGTGTAGACCCTCGACATAGTGGGTCACATGCACGTTTCCATCTGACTTCGATTTTACCAGGCTCACTTCGCGCTCACGACACTGGCATGAAGTGTTTCACCGTGTAGTCCTCCATTGCATGGTGGCAAGCTGCCATGGAGATAAACACCATGTCTCCAGGGAAGACGCCCCCCTCATGATCCCCGTCAGACCCCGGGTTCGGGTCTTTCTTGTCAGAGGAACGTGCACATTGCAAAGAAGCATTTAGCCAACACCCATGGCCGCAATGGATGAAATTCACAAAATTACAACATTTGCAACCGGCCTTGGGCAAACGGACTAGAGAGCAGGGCCGACATAATGGCACCTGCCGTTCGCTCCTAACATTTCAGCTAGGAGAACATATCACCCTATGGATCACGGCTCCACATTGAGCAGTTTGCTAGCAAGTGTGTCCACTTAACACTTGGTCACTTTCGTGCAAGTTGCTAGTCAGAGACTAACTCCTGGGGCTTAGACAAACCAGTGCCTTCTTTATACTGTTCCTTCATTGGACAGCTCTATGAGGAGCATGTCAGATGAGATTGTATGATTAGAATGGGGAATGACCCTGGTGAGTATAGACCTAGGCCTGGCATTTCAGATGTGTGGGTAGTGGCACTTTTCTGGGTGGCCCCACACCACCTCACCAGTTTGCCAATTGGCACATCCACTGACCGCCAAGTGGCACATCCTCCTCATGCATGGAGAAATTTCTAGGAAACATCCACTGTACAGGAAGGTAAAAAAAGCTTCCTGCTAACATCAAGGCTTGATTACAGGACCTATTGTCCCTAAGTCCAACGTGCTATCCATTACACTTCACTGTTGGTGTCTCGCTTGGGCTTACACAATGAACAAGATTTGGGGGACATACTCCAGTGGAGCAGTGCATGCCTAACATGTCCGCTAGCTATAGCAATGGCCAACAAGGGGAAAAAGGACACCAATTTCTCCCTTCCACCTCTAGACACCTGCTGTGATAATCTCCTTCCACATGAACCCATAGCTCTACATTGTGTTTGTGCACCTCAGTTGTCTTGGTCTTTAGTCCTCGTCTCGTACATCCACCATGCCAATTCCTTGAGCGCCTGCAACATGCAAGTCACTTTCCAGTGGCTTTGTCAAGAAATCTGCAAACATTCCCTTGTTTTTGACGTGCTCTAGTTCCACGACACCCTTGGCGACAAGGTCACGTGAGTAGTGGTACTAATGTCGATGTGCTTCGTACGCCGGGAGATCATGTCGTCCTCCACCATCGCGATGGCGCTCTGGTTGTTGATGTGGATGACCGTTGCTTTCTGTTGTGGTGCTTTGATCTCGTCGAACAAACTGTGAAGCCAATGTGTTTCGTTGCATACTTCCAAGAGTGCAATGTACTCCGCCTCAGCACTAGAAAGCAAGACGAAATCCTGCTAGCTTCTCACCCACAAGACCGCATCACCGTTGAGAATGTAGATAAAGCCTAAGGTGGACTTCCTGTCTTCAATCTGCCCTCTCTAGTGAGCGCCACTGTAGCAAGTCTGTCGCAGTGAGTCTGATCCTTCCAGACTCCCAAACCAAAGTCCCATGTGCCGGGTCTTTTTGAGGTAGCAAAAGATCTGCTTCACGGCTTGCCAGTGTTGTGGCCCAGGTTTATCCACAAACCTGCTCACCTGACCTACCATGTAAAGTATGTCAGGTTGCGTCCCCAACATCGCATACATAAGGCTCTCGACTGCGGACTGGTATGGGATGTTCTGCATCTCCCATCGCTCTGCCTCATTGCTTGGTGACATGGAGGAGGAGAGCTTGCAGTCGGAGGCCATGAGGGTGCTGATGGGTTTGCAGTCATCCATGTTGTAGCGCTTCAAGACGTCCATGATGTACCTGGTCTGGTTGAGCTGGATCATGCCTGCTTTGCGGTTGCAGTGGATGGCGATCCCAAGGTAGTACTCAAGAGGACCCTTGTCCTTCATCTTGAACCTGCTGCCCTGATTTTTCTTGAGATCTGTAATGACCTCCTGCGAGGACGGACACATGATTAGATCATCCACGTACAACACGACGAGCAGCAAGCCATGTTCATCCTCTTGCACATACACGCTAGGGTCATTCCTGTACTGTGCGAAGGAGATCTCAGCCATGAAGCTGTCCATCTCCTTGTACCAGATCCGTGGGGCCTGTTTCAACCTGTACAACGCCTTCACCACTTGACACACCTTTCCTGCGGGTGCATCTAGCCCCTCCGACACTTCCATAAGTACCTCTTTATCCAACTTCCCATAAAGGAAAGCTGTTTTGACGTCCATCTGGTTGATCTCTAGGTCTTTGGTGGTAGTGATGGCCAATAGGGACCTGATGGAGGCAAACGTGACGACGGGTGCAAAGGTCTCATTGTACTCAGACCTTGCGCACTGAGAGAATCCTTTCAAGGAGCCCTCGCCTTGTACTTTCCAATGCTCTTGTCCTGCTTCCGCTTCAGATTAAGCACCCAGTTTGAGCCCACCAGCTACCATGTACCATTTTATTTGATGGAAGCGAGCTCACTGTTCACCGCCTCCTTCCACTTGGCTGCATCGGGCCTTGTCAGCGTATCTGCCACAGTGAGCGGCTCTCCATGAGCCAAACAGGACCAGCTCAGTCCGGTCTAGCTTCCGATGTCAGTTTCGTACTGTGGTGTTTGCTTTCTTTGCCGCATGCTACGGCGCAACATTGCTGGTGCTTCATCTTTACTCTGCTCCTATTCCTTTGGTGCAACCCGTCCTCCAGTGAAGAGCCGCTGGCCTCCGAGCTGGTCTCAGAGGCCTTGGACGTCGCAAACTCTGTGTCGGAGCCCACCGTTGCGTCAGCCTGCACAGCCACTCTCCCTACCACACCACTCTTCTTTGCGGCCTGCCGCACTGGCACCTCTTGCCAGTTTTTGAGAGCTTAATCTCCAGACTCCAGCAGCACCAACCACTCTCCCTGTCTTGGAGCTTGCATGGGATCAAGAGGCTCTCCCTTGCCTGGTTTCTTCTCATCAATGGCCACGTTCCCGGCTGATGATAAGCCTTCTTGCTGCCAAGTCCCAAAGATGATAGGTCTTGTGGGCAGATTTATAACCCACCATCACACACTTTCGTGCTCTTGCATCTAGCTTGCCGCCACCTTCCCCTGCCTAGACCTTTGCCCATGTGGTACAGCCAAGACCTTCAGGTGTGAAGTTTCTGGCTTCTTTCCTGACCACACCTCCTGTGGCATCATCTGCTGCTTTCCCTTTTTCTTACCACACCTGTCCACAGCAGCCGCAGGAGTTAGGTCGACGAGGTAGCATGCTGTTCTTGCCGCTTCTGCCCAGAAGCTCGGTGGGAGTTTTACGTCAAAGACCATACCGAGGATGGTCTCATTCATGCGTTCAGTGACACCATTCCCCTGTGGCATGTAGATTGTCATCGGTTGATGGTCGATGCCGCGTTGTTGCAGCCAGCCTTTGCATGCCTTGGACTCTCCGCTGTGGTCGCTTCACAACGCCTTGACCTTCTTTCCGGTCTTCCCCTCAACCATGGAGAAAAACTCCTAGATTTTTTCTCTGACCTGTCCCTTTGTTTTGAGGATGTATAATCACATCTTACAGCTGTGGTCATTGATGAAGGTCAGGAAGAACTTGCTGCCGCCATTTGATTCCATGCAGAAGGGTCTGCACACGTCGGTGTGAATAAGGTCCAAGGCAGCTTCTGCACAGTGACCGTTGCACTCAAAGCGCTTTCTCTTCGTCTTGCTCTCAAGGCAAGGTTCACACAAGTTGCCACACCCAGTCGCATCCTTCGTGCACCCCTCCATGCCATGGACAAGCTGCTGTTTTTGCATGACTTGGAGCTTGCTCTTTGCAATGTGCCCAAAGTGTCTATGCAACAGCTCAACGTTTTCCTCCTCAGTGGTAAAGGGAACCTTCTGAATTGTCGTTGGTTTGTTCTCCTGCATCGGTACCAAGACCACTGCCTCCGCCGCACCTGCATGACCCTCGTCTTCCGAGCTTTCTGCCACGGTTGCCTGCAATACGTAGAGCCCGTCAACCCATGGAACCAGTGCTACGAGGTCTTTGTTGGCGTAGAGGACCTTTTTGTCTTCGTTCTTGACGATGACTGCCTTCTTCTGCGTGAACACCACCATCGTGTCGTTGTCCATGATGTTTTACACGGACAGGAGGATTTCTGCAAATGAGGGCATGTAGACCACGTCACGTAGTTGTGGATCCTTCTCTGCACCGTTGACGCCGCAGCGTATGGCCTCATCTTGTACGTACTCGGATACTGCCGCATGCGTCAGATCATCCTCCTCCCAATCGCCCATGACGGTGATCATTGGGCTCCAACTCTATGGTAGCACCATGAGGAGGATCATGACCTTCATGTTTTAATCAAGGTCCCGATTCATTTGGCGAGCCGCACCAAGGAGTCCATTAAACTCCTGTAGGAAATCAGGGATGGACTCTCACTCATTCACCCGCATGCTAATCAGCTGTTGTAGGATGAATAATCTGTTTACGAGGGAGGTGGATTGGTGCACACGCTAAGCTTCGCCTAAGCATCCGAAGCCAGTGTGAACACTGCAATGACTGGAACATACTTCTTGGCTACCGCGTTGTTGAGGAATGACATGACAATATCATTTTGTTCTACCCATTTCTCGTGCTCCGGTGAGCACTCCGCAGGAAGCTGCTCCTCTCCCTTCAGAATCTTGATGAAGCCGTGCACTTTTATTGCCAATTCAAACTGCCATCTCCAGAGCGGGAAGTCGTTCCCCAAAAAAATGGGGATTTCTCCCAAAGATCGGAGACCTTGCGCCGTTGCGGTAGCACTCACGGTTTCTCCTGTGGTATGCCCTATGGTAGCCACTGTTGAGTTTGAGGACTGCCCTGCGGCAGCCCCCGCTGCTCCTGACGGGTCAACTATTTTAGCTGCCTTATTCTGCTTCCCGTGTCTCGGAGACATTGAGGCCGATGTAGGCTGATGTTAGCTGATGTTTGCTGCCGGTTTTATGGTACAGATTTGTTCTTACCCCTCCAGCCGATGTTTACGTGTAGATAGAGAAGACCATTTACACCAGCACACCCCAAGATCTTGCTTCCAACGGCAGAGCTTGTCTTGGTTGGGACCCAAGGCTCATGCCTCCATGGGTAGAGCTTGTCCTTTGTCCATGTGTGATGAGTGCAAGCTCAACCGTTGGAGCTGATGAAGATGGAGCTGATGTGGGCACCTCGAGAGAGCATACCAAAGTTGAGCGGAGTGTGCCTTACAACTGGTCAGTGTGGGCCCATAACCCTTTGTCAACGGGCCTGAGACAAACTGACTAGAAAACAGGACCGACACGATGGCACCTGCCCTTCGCTCCTAGAATTTCAGCTAGGAGAAGATATCACCCTCAGGATCACTGGTCCACACTGAGAAATTCCTTGGCAATCACTTGTTAGCAACTGTGTCCACTTAACACTTGTTCCCGCTGTGGTCCCTGGGTGAGCATTAGTGACCTTCAACGTAGTGGGTCACATGCACATTGCCATAGGTCTTGTGCATCGTCGCACGGAGTGTCCACGTGTAGTCCCTCAACATAGTGGATCACATGCACGTTGCCATCTGACTATAACTTTACTGGGCTCACTTCGGGCTCATGGCACTGGCATGCAATGCTTCACTGTGTATTCCTCCACGGCATGGCGGCAAGCCGCCATGGAGGCAAACACCATGCCGCCGGGGAAGACATCCTCCTCGTGGTCCTTGTCAGACCCGGGGTACGGGTCGTCCTCTTCAAAGGAACGTACACATCGCAAAGAAGAGTTTAGCCAACACCCATGGCAGCAATGGATGAAAGTCACAAAATGACAACATCTGCAACTGACGGGCTGGACAGATCCTTGGCGGATGGCCTGCAGCTACCCTCCAGTTCCCACGATGCACACGTTGGCCTTCGGCAGCGCCGTCAAAGGCATCCATAAGGTTGACCTGGGAAGCGCCAGCTTGTCCTTCATAGCCGGCAGGTACCACGTTCGTCCTACGACGCACTTGTGGGGACGAGTGGGGATGTCATATGTGCATTGCACTGTATACTGAGCATGGTACATGTCGTTGAGCTGTAGACCTAGCTGTTGCGTATGCCTCCATTGCATTGAGCAACCCTTGAATGCAATGGCTTACAAATGCTGTGACGTTCACCTACATGCGTGTCCATTACTTGCATGCCATACAGCACATTGTGCACTCACCATTGGGATAAATGCTGTGAACACAGATCAAGTTCATGTGGTTGGTGATAGAACATCAGAAGTGATAGAGGGCTTCAGTTGTAGACATGTATGGTAAATAAAACCCTGGTGTGCTGCTGGAGAGTTGTCCTACAATGAAGGCATGATGCGGAGGACAAATGGAAGACCTACGTCTTGATCTCGGACTGTCACTGTGACTTGTACAATCAGTGAAGTTTCACAGATGTCGAGCGTGAGCCTACTTTCACAACCAACCGGGGTCTAAGTCCCTAGAGTTGGTCACCAGTGTTTGCATAAACAAAGCGTACCATGTTAGGCTAGCATAGAGCAAGAACCTATTATACTGACGCTGGCAATCGTCGGTCACAAAGTCCAACACACTATGAGATAGTAGTCTGTGATTGTTAAAACGATCGGACGCCCAAATTTTACATCATTCTGCAGCAAACAGGTGAAATTCTCACTCTAGGGGTAATATGGGTGCCCTGTTTTATGACCGTCTTGGGAAAAAAAGCGATCGGTGTGGCACATTGCAACACAACTCACCCTCAATTTTGTTAGACGGTCGGTGGAATGCTGTTTTTTTCTCCTATCTGAAGCAGACGAGAATCAGCCGAAGAGCATGTACTGAACAAAATCACCTGAACCTGCAACCGTTTCAGATCATTTCATATGAACACAGGCATGGCGCGAAAAACGCACCCTTAATTGCCGAATTCACGTGTGCTCTGGGTCAATTATGACGGCGCACAGTTAACTCCTACAAACTACATAGTGTTTGGGTCTCAACTGAGAAACGGCTAGGAAGCTTCCTAGCCTTGTTGCTGCTAACATGGCAACACTGTCCAGGCAGCTGGCACACTAGCAAGCAAGCACGTGCAAGAAACAGCAAGGGTTAGGCGGGAGACGCGCAAAGTCTCCTACGCTCCAATAGTTTAGTAATGTAGAGAGGAACAACAATTGAAAAGCACACAACATGAATATCCACCGCGGCACACGGCGGGTGACACACGCGGCAATATCCTTTTGTCCTAAAACCGGCCCAAAACCACTGTTTTGGCAGTGACTCCACGCACGGGCATCCATATACAGTATCGTATGAACCTAGAGATACAATATATCGAGCCGGATGCTATGACTGGTCACACACATAGGTCCAGCAACGATCAGTGGACAGATAATGCAAAATATGCATATCGGGCTGAAGAGCCAGTTCACCGAGAAAACTCTATGGACTATAAAAAAAACTCTAGAGCACCCCAGCAAGCACCCGAGACATTGTGGCAGCTATTTCGCAGCTGCTAGTGGATGGAGCCATTACCCGTCATTGCTACAGCGCCAGCTGAGTCCGCATCAGGGATCTACACGAGCATGGACAGGGCCGAGTGGTCGCTGTTAGCTGTACAAATAGACGGGGATGGCTCACATCAGAACAATCCCCCATGACCTGATGGTACGCATGTCCATACACATGCATAACTGACACATGTGTGCAACAAGATGTTCAACATTCCATACTCACACACCCCACTCTCAGCCACTCTCAGGCAAGGGGCGATGCTCAACAGAACGAATGGCCACGATGAACTTTCCGACCGCAAGTGCCTTGGTGAGGAATTCAGCCAGCTGCATGTATGTGCCGACCTCGATGACGAAGATCACCTATCGCTCCACAAGATCCCGCACAATGTGATGCTCAACAGCGATTTGCTTTGTTTGTGCATGAAACACACCAGAGTTATCTGCAATAGCAAGAGAATTCTGTGAGGAATCTTTCTTGGCGGTGACTCTGGGAGGGTGTGGAAGCACCCTCAATTATGCCTGGCCTTCCGTGGAGCACACTGACAGAATGCACAACTAGGTGGAAGAGTGTGGAGTCCAAGGATCACAGTCCAGAATGGGGAGAAAAAGTGTCGCAAGCAGTTGCACTCAATGTAAGTGGGATTTGTTGTTTTCAGTGAGATTTCATCAGAGGTTTACAGCCTGTGATCAGAGCTCATCCAGAACGGAGCATTAGAGTCCCTGCTATGGCCGTCGAAGTAACCCATGGTGGAGCGGCCCACCATGCCCACGAACGGGAGTGACGGGATGCGCTTCAACTTTGGCCTGTCGAAGCGCCCTTCCTGTCATTCCAACGTTGGGGGAGGCTCGCCCTGGTCCAGGAGACCATCCACATCCCTTCCTTCATGGTCATCATGCCTTTGGAGCCCGTTGGAGTCGAGCTCGGACCACATCGGTAGAATCATCCCGTCATCCATGACGCAGACCCAGATTCCACCCGCTGACCACCCGACCTTCGGGCGGGGCTATCTTCCTGAGTACTCACACAAATTGAGAGATTCAAAGCTCGATCTTGCATGGCAACTTCCACGGAATCCAAACCTGTGATCAGATCAGATTTTCTACCACTGCTCAGTGGCCAAACCAGGGAATCAATCCACGGCAGCCATGGCAATGGGCACATTTTTCTAACAAACTCTAGTTGTCCTAGCGTAGAACGACGCAAGGCACAGACAGTTCCAACTCACAAAACAGACATTGCTACCACACCGCCTCAGCAGCCCTAGCCCTCAATGCAACATACTCAGACTCCGATCAGCTACGTGCAATACAACCCTGCTTATCCCTACGCCATGACACCACGGTGGCGCCTAGCAAGAACACGTAGCCTCCCGAATATGCCCATCAGGGCTTCGTGCCCAGTCACTATCTCTGTAGTCATCGACTACTGCCAAACACTTCCGTCAAAATCAGAGTCTGAGATACGTGGAAACCACGTACCGCACCACTTGGACAACCGCGTGAAGGGCTCTCACTTGAGGAGACACGTAAAGAATTGTGCAAGGAGGTTGATGGCGAAGGCGATTTTGGGTCGTTTGGTAGTGGGCAAGTACATCAGAGAGCCAATGAAGAAAAAGTACAGGTTCACGTCCTCTGTCTCCCCCAACTGTTCTAGGTCATACACCTTCAAAACATCCTGTCCGTCAGGTGTGATGGGAGTGGAGGTTATGGGAATGATACCAAGGAGGTCAGCAAACTGCTCCCCCACAACACTAGTGTAACGTGCCTCATGCAACAAGAGTGTCCGTCCTTGACGATCACGTATGATCCCCATCCTGAGAAACACAGTTGCAAGACCAAGATCTTTCATCTTGTAGACAGTTTGAAGGATAGCCTTGGCATCCTTCACGGCCTCCATCGAAGGAGAAGCAGTCAGGAGGTCATCCACATAGACCAGGATGGCAGTAAAGCTCGCAGCGGCACATCTCAAAAAGAGAGAGGTGTTGGCGTCACTCTCCACGTACCCGGCACAAGTCAATGTGCCAATGATCTATTGGTTCCAGCACTAAGGTGACTACTTTAGGCTGTACAAGGCCTTTCGCAAGCGTCACACAATGCTATAGACCTCAAATCGTGGTGGCTGGACCATGTAGATCTCCTCCTCTAGACTTTCATGGAAGAACACATTGTTCACATCCATCTGGTACACCGTCCAGTCATGATGAGCAACAACCCCGAACAGGGCACGGGCGGTGGTCATACGGTCAATGGGTGCAAATGTGTCAATGAAATTCACACCCTCAACCTGTGATAACCCATTGACCGTCAAGCGGACCTTGTCATAATCCACTGTATCGTCAAGCTTTGCCTTCTTGCAAAAGACCCACTTGGTCTACACAGCCTTCTGCCCAGGTGGGAGGTCGACAAGCTCATAAATACCGTGCTCACGATGGCTCTCAGCTCATCATCACAAGCAGCACGCCATTACTCTGCATCGTTAGTCGAGAGTGCCTCCTTCAATGTGCATGAATCAAGCGTCATTGAGGGAGAACTCCGGGTGGCAAAAACACATGCCTTCGAACTCAGTCTGACCATGACTAAATCTTTTTGACATCGCAAGCGACCGAGAACTCATGGGAGACCAAATCGCGGCCCATAGGGCATGGTCTATGCACCTTAGAATAGTTTGCCTAGACACTCAGGCTAAGGGTCTTCGTGCCATGCTCGCCACTCTGAACACTACGAGTTGGGTGTCTAACCGCCGGGTCAGCAGTTTTCTGGTCCCTGGAGGCCAATGGTTGGAGAGAACCACCGGTCTCGCAAGAGTAGCCCGATGCGGAGGTGCTCACCTCAGGCTGTGAAGAAGGCTGCTAGTCCACAAGGGAAATAGGTGCATGTACAGGAGTAGGTGTGACTGGAGATGTTGTCACTGGCCCGAGATCGGTATGCCATAGGGGACTTACACTCGTACCGGATCAGGTGTGCTAGAGGAGACTAACACTGACACGGGATCAGGTGTGTCAAAGGGGACTCGCAATAGCACAAGGTCATGTGTGCCATAGGGGTCAAACACTGGCACGAGATCAGGTGTACTCGAGAGAACTGATGAGGCTACTGGACCCACGACCAAGATGGCCGGATCATTTGCAGTCGGAGACCGGACCGTAGGTAAGGAGGCCTCGACGGACCCATCCGCAGGACTAGACTCCCCCATCTGCCGGGAAGCCACACAGGTAGGAACGTGGTTGACAGCCAGCGACAAATTGTAGGACAGGTCACGGTAGACAAGACTCTCAAAGAAGAGAGCGTCATGAAACTCAACAATGTGATGGTGGGCAGGGTCAGAAAAGCGCGAAGCCTTTGATGGCGGGGAGATGCCAAGGAAGGTACACATGCGACCCCAAGGTGAGACCTTGAACCCCTTGCTAGTCCTTGGTGTATGAGACGCAGGCGAGGCACCTCCAAACGCGAGCAAGACGCAGATCAGAGCGATGGTCGAACCATAACTTGTACGGGGTGACATAGTCAGAAAGGGGACGATGTGGCAAGCGGTTCTAGACCCACACCATGTAGAAGAAGCCTCAAAGCCAAAGCACTCCAGAAGACCGCACTTTTACCGCATAGCGTGAACCGCATCCTCCATGGTGCGGTTCCAATGCTGAGACATACTGTTCTGCTGTGGTGTAGCGAGGATGGAGAGCTGGTGAAAAGGACCATGCTCAACAAAGAAGGTGTCCATCTTTCCTAAGAGCTTGCCACCACGATCCGAGCAGAACGTGTGCAGGGTGTGACGAGACTGACTCTCGGCCATCACCAGCCACATGGGGACCATTAAAGCATCATCGCTCTTGTGGCGGAGGTTGCACACCCACCGCATCTGGGTGAAGTCATCAGCCAGGGTGAGAACATACCCTACTGACATAATTTATCGGCAAAAATGAAGCATTGTGGGGAGTTTTGTGCCACAAGTGACAACTTCATTATAAAACAGTGTCATTAGTGACAGACAACACTTCCTGAATTCTTTGTGTTCAAGTCCTGATGTAGGATTTGGAGCGGTGCGTGAAGCGAGGTGGTACAGAGCGTCGTCCACATGTGAGAGAGTACGGGGGCACATCGGTTTTTGCGAGGGAGATGGTTTGTCGGTCGGCAAATTGCCTCTAGCAGCTGCGCCGAGGGGGGTTCGAACGAGACTAGAAAAACAAAATTGCTGGCCGCGGCCATTGACAATGAAAACTGTGGCCACTGTGACAATGTAACACAAAATTTTCACCAATACATTGTGTTTCTTGTGACAAGAAAAAAATTGTCGTTGAATAGTGTCAGTAGGGTATCAACCCCGATCTAAGAGGGACTCGACTGGGAAAGGACCAAGAAGGTCCAAGTGGAAAAACTCTAGTGGACACAGTGCTCGGGAAGAGGAGTCAAGATAAGAGTAGCTATGCCTCTTACCCTGGGCGCAAAGAGACAAATCAATCTTGGGCGGCTTCTCAATGGAAGCCGCGTCAAGACTGAGAGTTGACTGGGTTTGAATGATTTTGGCCCTAGTGTCCGAGCTCACATGGCAGATGCGATGATGTAGCAAGTGGTAATGTTCAGGGGAGAGAACAACAGTGACAAACACACATGCAGAGGAGAGAGGGGGAGAAGAAATACAAGGAGTGCAATGAGACACATGATAAAGGTCATCAACAACGGCAGCACGTAGCATGATGGCAGGTGTGTGAAGAGCATTCACTTTGGAAGAATACGTAGAGCGCTCAAGAGTGAGACACATCCTAGTGCATGTACAAACAGAGAGCAGACTGAGCTCAAGAGCAAGGAAAAAGAGCAAATAGGAAATGTACAAGGGGCCAGACAGACCATGAAACTGCACAAACCCATCTCCTTGCGCAGGGAACGACTGACCAGGCCGTGGGTGAACCGACCAAATGGGCGCAATGGGACCAAGCATAACAAAGTCAATACAATGACAAGTCATGTGATGGGTGGCACAAGGGTCGATGATTGAGGTACCACTCGGTTCACAATGAGTCGTCAATACTGAAAAACATGCCACATAACACTTTACCTCTGTTGGACGTGTGGCAGAAGAATTGGGAAACAGAAATAATGGGACAAGTTGTCTCGACACCACTCGGTGGTGACAACACTGAAAAACCTCCCTGAGTATGAAGCGCCAGCAGCTGACAAAGCTCCACGATCGTGCGCTTCCGAGGGTCTCGATCACTGTTGCTGTATGGTAAAACAGATGCTTCTCCTATAGTCGTGGTTGCGAAGTGCCCCATCCTTGTGTCACCAGAGGAAATCCGTTGCGCTTGCATCGCCTGGAGGCTGCACATGATGTGAGGCTAATCAAGGAGGTGCTCACAATCCGTGTAGCGGTGAGCGCCCTCACAATTGTAGCAGTGGACAGAACTTCCACTGCCACTACTTGCCGACAATACTGCAGGTGTTGTCCCTTGCCGCATCATTTTTTTCCCTTCTTTCCCTGTGTGACTACTGTACCATCTTGAGTGTGGCCGCTCTAGGTATACGAGGAAGAGGAAGAAGCAGTGGAGGTAGGACTAGTGAAATGGGACAAGGGCGTAGGAAGGGTCGTAGTCACTGCTGCAACAAGTGGACTTTGCTGATGGGCAATAGCAGCCTCATGGGCCGATGTGGGCTAGAGGAAGTAGCAATGGGTCCAAGGAAGCAGCTATACTGAGCCTGAAAACTCAGAGAGGGCCACACAGTCGAATTTCATGAACAGCTTCACGTCGTCCAAGTGCCACCCCATCATGATGGTGTCGCGATCCCAGAGTTGCGTCCCGCCACCTTTCCCAAGGCGCCTGTGAAGTCGCATCGCGCACCTCCAGTAGTCAGCTGCAAGCTGTGTGGGACCCTGACAGAGGGAGTGAAACTCACGCAGTCGAGTTGCCCTCGTGGCATGAGTCTTAACAGTGAGCATTGTCTAAGCCAGCTCCTAGCCCATGGTGGAAGAGGTATAGGGAGACCACCAGTGAGGGAAATGCTACCAAAAGTGAACGCTACTAAACCATGTGTCTGATCCAAACGGTGAGAAGGTCGAGGGGTGAGAGCCTGTGACCCCAGACCGACCTTACGAATGCTCTCCTCACGTGTGTGATCCTCTAACTCCTCCTCATCCCAGGTATCAACCTTTGATGAGGGGTGCTGAGGCCACGGCATTGTGTAAGACTTAAGCTACTAAACGGATGTTGTAGCTCCTAGAAATCCTCTTGCTGGCTGCCGCGACGCTCCTAAATGATCCCTCAGTAACTCTGCAATCTCCTACAACTCATTGGTCCACTACTGCTGCCGGTGCATCTTATCCTACGTCGATTGCGAGTGACTGTGACCGTGGACTCGCGATGCCTGAAGAGGAGGAAGAGGAGGGGTCTCCTAGCCCTTTGCCCTTATCACGTACAGGCGCCATCGCAGTGCTCAGTCTAGGACCAAACGTAAAAATGCTATGAATTGGAAACCAACATCGTTTCTTGAGGGGTTCAAAACCTCATAAAAATGACGTTTTGAGACAGAAATTTCTGACGTCAGTACTGTCGATGATGACATCAGCACTCTTTTCTCTCACCAGCGTTTTTTACACTGGCGTTTTTCACCCATGGCTTTAGCCCTTTTCTAGTAAGGCCGACTCGACTCCATGCCCCTAAGAAAGCTTGAGGGGTGACCGCGTCACTCCCTCCTCACCGCTATGCAGGGGTTGCACAGCTCTTGCAGAGGCCTTTGCAGCTCTTGCGTATTGCTACAAAGCTTCTAGGCAGAACTGCTGCTGCGTAGCACTACAGAGCAGCGATTGCTGTGCAATAGAAGTGTTGCACAAGGCAGCGGTCGCTGCTCTTGCTACTACGAGTGTGCTACTGCTACGGTTGATGACATTGATGTGGCGCTACTCTAGCCGCTACCACTGATGCGGTGTTGCTACTCCTACCGTCATTATAGCAGCTGCAATGTTGATGCTGCTCCATTACTACCTTTGTTGTTGTTGTTGTGCTATTGTTGCTACTCACGGCCGTCGATGCCGCTGTTGCTATTAGCTGATGTTGCTGCTCCGCACTGCCTCTGCTTATAGCCGCTGCCGTGAGCTGATATTACAAGCTTCTTCTACCGTGTTTTTCCTTCACGGATGGTCGCTTGACACGGCTGCTTTAGACACTTTTGCAACAGCTTGGCATGGCTGCTGCGGCTTGTCACGGCTGCAGCTCCTCGCTACGGTGGTGGAGATTGCGTGGTGACGTTGCTGCTGCAGACGTCGAGGCGACGTCTCTATTGCCAACATCTGTTGCGACAGGTTTGGGACACGGCTGCGGCGGTGACTCTCACTGTTGCTGGCTGTGCTCCATCTCTACGGCGCAGCCTAGTGAGAGTGGTCTTGCTACTCTGATACCATGAGAAGCAGCTAGAAGGCTTCCTAGCCTTGCTGGTACTGACATAGCGACACTGTTCAGTTAGCTAGCATATTAGCAAGCAAGCAGGTGCAAGAAATAGTAAGGGTTAGAATACAAAGACACGCAAAGTCTCATAAGTCTCATAGCTTAGCAATGCAACTCAAAAACGCACACGATGAATACCTTCCATGCACACGGTTGGTGACGCACGCGGTAGTGTCAATCTGCCCTAAAATCGGCCCTAAACCACAGTTTTGGCCGTAACTCCACGCAGAGGCATCTAAACGCAATACCTTATGAACCTAGAGTGTAACGGGTCGTGTCTCCAGCTCCTGTTGTGAAGTCGTCGTCGGAGTTTGCAGAATAGCGTTCTCAATCCGTGTCAGGGGTTTACCCCCTTCGCAAGACTGAGGGGCAATCGTCATCAACGACTTAGAGCAGGGAGACTCGAATAGTTTGAGTCTCCGAAGGCCCATTTCCGTTTTCAACCAAACCCCTGGTTTTGGGACCCAAATCGGGGGTTTTTACCTCAAACTCGTGTGTTCGCACGACTTATTTCATTTGTTTTATGTCAAAGTTCATCGAGAACGAACTTCTATTTACGTTTTGCCGTTCTGGTACGAAATCGTCGCGTGCAATACATGCTAGCAATTTCGCGCCAGCTCTCTCTCCACCTCACCCTCGCTCCCCCTATCCCTTGTCCTCGCTTGCTTGTCTTGCAAGGAGGGCAAGGGGGGCAAGGGCACGAGGTCACGAGGCCTCGCCCTCGAGGCCCTCGTGGCCGCTCAGCCACCGATCAGGCTAAGGCCGCGATCGGCGGCTAGCGGCTGGTCGGCCGGTGGCCGGCCGGTCGCATGGCCAGCCGCCGGCTGTCCAGCCGGCCGGCAGCGAGCTGGCCGGTGGCCAGCAAAGTGCTGGCCACCGGCCAGCCCTCACTGACGCGAGGGGTGGTGCGCAACCACCCCTCGCTTCAGCGAGGAGGGAGGGCCAAACCGGTCCTCCCGCTATACTCCTCCCCACTTTTTATGAACAGTCCCGGTTCATGAACAACAAGTAGGATTGTCAGTCAGTGAGTCATCAACAATGTGAAAGAAAACTAATAATTTCAATCGCCAGCTGGACATGAACATGTGCATGGTACTAAGACCTAAGCTGCAGCTTGTAGGTCAGCACGGCTAGCGACCTCCTTCCTTTAGGCTGGAGAGTCCACGCGACAACCATGTTGGACGTCCCCAACCTCCTATGGTCGCTGTCCATGAATGCTGCCCTGTGGGAATGTTGTTCACCTTTCCACGTTCAGGTGGTACCTCCTGCCACGCGTCGATGTGTGCAAGCTGCAAGCTTGCTCCAGTACTTGTTGACCACCCGTGTGGGCAACCGAGATTCGGGCCCCGATGAATTATGTTCAGGTCCTCAACCGGCCCAATGAACGAGGTACTACATAACAACGCGCGACCGAAGAGTACGCTCTCGGTGCTGGAGTAGGTGAAGGACCTCGTATTGGCCGTCGGCAGCAAGGACTGCTGGCGGTGACTGAAAGGTTCCGTCTGCCGTGTATGGAGCCAGCAGGCTCACATGAAACACGTCATGTGTTTTCATACACAGCGAAAGTAGCAATCGGTATGCCACTAGCCCGATGCGTGCCACAATGGAAAACGACCCAATCCACTTTGGTAGAAGTGTTCTTGCCCCTGGCAACTTCAGCCAAAGGTTTTTAGTGCTAAGCAGCACTTTGTCACAGATGTCAAACGAGACCTCCCGGCGACCTTTGTCGGCATATGCCTTTTGTCGCTGCCGAGCTGCTTGAAGGTGACCCTTTGTCTCCTATAACAAGGTGTCGATGCGCTCGGCAAAGGCTTGAGCAGAAGGAACATGTCCTTCTGTGCTCCCACTCTTCACCAATGAAGAGGGTACCACTGGATGCCGACCACTATTCAACACGAACGGTGTGAACTGTGTGGACTCGTTCACCGACTTGTTCACCGCAAACTCTGCCGGTGCTAGGAATTCGTCCCAATCATGCATGGCAGGGTCCACGTACATGCGGAGCATCTGCTCCAGAGTGCGATTCATGCGCCTTGTTTGTCCGTCAGTTTGAGAGTAAAATGCTGTCAACATTTGTGACTCACTGCCGTAGTACTCGTGCATCTTTTGTCAGAACCTACTAGCAAATTTTTGATCTCGATCGGAGATAATGCGCAACGGCAAGCCGTGGTACTTTGCGACACCCTCAAAGAAGAGACGAACGGTCTCCTCTGCATTCACGTCAGTGGTTGTAGGAATGAAGTGCGTCATCTTCGTCAAAATATCCACAACCACTAGTATTGTATCGTGGCCACGGGCTGTGTCCGGAAGACCAGTAATGAAGTCCATGCTGACGCACTCCCATGGAGTCCCAGGAATGGGAAGCTGTTGGAGGAGTCCAGCAGGCTTCTTGTTACTAGCCTTATTCTGAAGACATGGGTCGCATGTCATGCAATAATTACGGAAATCGACACTCCATCCTGGCCACCAATAGTGGTCCGAGAGTGCCTGTCCGGTCTTTCGAGGTCCCACACGATCTGCGACCGGCGGGTCATGGAAGTGGGAGATAACCTTTGCTCAAAGGTCTCCCAAGTTTGCCACAACAACTTGTTCTCCACGCCAGAAGATTCCTGCGACCTCCACCAAGTCGTACTTGTCCAGATTTTGAGAGTCTTGAAACCAAGAATCCACACAGTATCCCATCTAGATCCTGTTTACAAAACCGTTGTAATGGATAATCTCTCGTGGTGGTTGCCGTAGAGTTGCAGGGGGATCTGGTGGTTGTACAGTTGCTGTTGCAATGGCAGTAAAACACCCACTGATCTTGGCGGTTGCTTTAACTTCCACAGGCTGTCGGCTTAGTGGATTGGCCACATTCATGCGTCCAGGCCGATATTCCCATGTGAATGAGAATCGACTCAAGTATTCGCTCCAACGCGCCTGCCGTCTTGACAGGTTCGGTTGCGTTTGGAAAAACACCAATGGATTATGGTCGGTCACGACCGTCACACCCCCTTCCCCATCCTCGAGGTAGCACCGCCACATTTTGAAAGCGTGTACTATCGCAAGGAGTTCTTGATCCCAAGTCGTGTATCGCTATTCCGTGGGGATGAGCTTCTGGCTCTCATACGCAACTAGATGACCGTTCCGCATGAGGACAGCTCCGAGTCCTACTACCGACGCATCACATCGAACCTCCCACGGTTGCGATGGATCCAGGAAAGCTAGGACGGGCGCCGTGGATAGAAGCTCTTTGACTTTGAGAAATGCGTTCTTGCAATCAGGTGTCCATTCCCAACGCACGTCTTTTTGCGTGAGCCTGGTTAGCGGTGCTACCAGAGTCGAATACCCTTGCATAAACCGTCGAAAGAAGTTTGCAAGGCCGAGGAAAGACTGAATCTATCCAACATTTTCAGGACGTGGCCAGTCCACAACGGTTTGGACCTTTTGTAGGTCGACACGGATGCCATCCTTGCCGACGATGTGTCCAAGGTATTCGAGCTCATCTTGTGCAAACTTGCAATTGCTCACTTTTGCATAGAACTTCTTGTCCCGAAGGATTGCGAGAACTTCGCGCAGATGTTCTATGTGCTCTTCCATTGATTTAGAGAAAACCAGGATCTTGGCGAACGTTCGGTTCATTTCTCCTTGGAAGGTTATCGCGGCATTTGTAAGCCCGAAGCATAGCACTCAGAACTGATAGTGTCCCATGTGCATTCGAAACGCACTTTTGGGCGAATCATCTTCCGTGATGCGGATTTGATAGTACCTTTGAGACAAATCGAAGGACGGAAATACTTTTGTGCCTTAGAGTTGGTCAAAAAGGTCCTCAATCCGCGGTAAGGGGAATCGATGTTTCACTGTCACCTTGTTCAACGCCCGGTAATCCACGCACATGCGTAAACCACCATCCTTTTTGTTCACAAAAATGATTGGTGCACCGTACGGCAAGCTACTGGGCTCGATCCACCCTTTTGCAAGGTACTCTTCGATTTGGCGTTCGACCTCTTGCCTTTCTGCTGGACTAAGGCGATACATTGGTCTGAACGGAGGAGTCACCTCCGGTTGCAGCGGAATCGCGTGGCCCATGTGTCTTTCTGGTGGAAACCCAGTCGTTGGGTCTTGGAATAAATCCGAGAACTCCGCCAATAGAGATTTGATCTCTTGTGGCGTGTCTTCCTTCCCGTTGTCCTCCAATTTCTACGGCTGAGCCAAGAAGTATCGACAACCTTGTTGAATACGTCTCTTGACCTGAATCGTAGACAAGCTGGCATGGACTTTGAGTCGGGTAAGTGATAACTCCGTACTCAGAATCAACGTAAAGCGGCGCTATCCTTTTCGAAGGATCAAACGCTTTGATTCAAAGCACATTAGGGCCTTGCTCTCATGGAGCCAGGGATCGCCTAGCACCACGTCAAACGGGTCAAGAAGGTTGAGTACCTTCAACGTGACACTCTGTGTATACCCTTGAATGCAAATTTTCGCTTTACAAGTACCGATCACGGGTACCGTACGATTGTCACTGACAACAACTGCGATATTTGATGGCTTGTACTTCAAGCCAACCTGTCGGGTAAAGCCAAGGCTAACAATAGAGTTGTCCCCTCCAGTGTCAGCAAGTACGTCCATGGGAGCACCAGCTAGGTGTCCTTTGAACTACATCGTCATGTTGCCTCCACTCTTCCGAGTGAACAGACTCGACGACGGCAAGCCGAGTTTGTGATACACACGGAATCTGTACGACGGGCGTCGCAACTCCTATGATTCACCCACTTGAGTCCACATCTTGTGGGCACGTGTGAATTCGGCTAGCACCTTCCAGTCTTTAAATTTGACTGGGTCGTAATCGTCGACTAAATGTACTGCGAACGTGATTGAACCCATTGCTTTGAGGGTGCTTGCTTCAATCACTGTGTCACACAACTCTTGCACAGTGGTCGGTGTCGCCACTACTAAGCATGTACCTTGCATCTTGTCCGGAGATGCAAGGTTTAGTGGGAAATGCCAGTCAGCAAGTGTAGAATGCGGTTCAACAAGAGGAGAGAAGACAACAGAGAAACTTGACCTCGTCAAAAACTCAAATTGTTTAACATTCTCATCTGAAAACATGAACCAACACTCATGATCCAGTTTTACCCCTGAGTGGTCCCCACTGACATCACTCAGGGGTGGGGAAAACCCGCCCCACGGCCCTGTCCCTTACCACGACCGGGCCCATTGCCGCGACCGCGACCCTGACCACGGCCCTGTCCGCGGCCTCCTGCTGCACCATCTCTAGGAGGTGCTACTGCTGCAGCTAACGCCGCGGCCTCTTGTCCACCCATAGTAGCCTGAGGGCACTGAGCCCCAAAGTGGCCCGGCTGCATGCAGCTGTGGCAGAGCCCTTTGCGGAAGGATGTGTTGCGACGCTCACGCACCGCCTGTAGCTCGACATTCTCGCGGTTGCGCTTGTTGTTGGGGCCCTTGTATCCACCAGCGTTCTTGGCTGGAGGGTTTGCAGGCTGCTTGCCCTTGGCCCCGCCTTGCTGTCCAGCTGACCCACCAGCTCCTGCAGCCTCCATGCGCATGTCGCGGCCATGTTGTGCACGCACGTTCGGCCGTGCATCAAAGTAGTGCTTCGGGTTCGCCGAATACACTTCGCTCATGTAGTCGCGCAACGCCCTCCAGCTTGTCCAAGCTTGGCCAATGGCTGTCATGGTGGTCTTGTCCTTCAGCTTCTCGCTAGCGAGACCATCATGCAAGTACTCCAGCATCATGCACTCCGGGTACTTGAAGGTCTGAGTCCCATCGCCCTCGGTGAAGCTTTTGGCTTCTTCCACGAGTGCGGCGAACTCGCTCAAGCAGGATTCGAGCGAGCTGCCCAGCTGCCTGAAGTCCTTAATCTAATGGAAGGCACGCTGTGCCTCCTCACGTTGGGTGCACTTCTTGCGCATGATCGCATAGAAGGCCTCCCACGGCATGGGCTGCCACTCAAGGTGCAGATGCTGCGTAGTCCACTCCTTCACCACATACTTGAAGAGTTTGTCTTCAAGCCGCGTCATGGCAAGGTCACCCCACTGGCTGAGTGGAGCCTTGTGGACATGTAAGACGTGCTCCATGCGGTTCAGCCAGTCGGTCAGCTTCACGCCCTTTGGAAGATCTCCACACTGTGGAGGAAGGACGTGTTCATGACCGACCCCGAAGTTGTCGAGGTAGGAAAGTCGTCGCTGCCACCAGCAGTGGTATCCGCAGCTGCGGCACGCTGCGCTTCCTGCTGCATCCGCACCTTGGTCACGCTCTGCAACTCCTTTTTGAGGTCGTTGCAATGGCGGCTTACCTCATTTACGGCCATGCGTTGCAACTGGCGATCACGGTCAAGGTCCGTGATGCTCTGCCTGACGTGGGCTAGCAGGTTTGCGAACGCGAACTTGAGCTCTGATGTCATCAGAGCATCGGCGATAGCCTCTAGGGCCTCGCGTTGTCCGTGCACCATTACCCACTACAAGAGGGTACGGTTCGCGTACACACCTCCAAGGAGTCCCAACTTTCGGAGGAGACTGTCGTCGGCGACGACGCTCGAGTGGGCGCTGCCTTATCCCATTGCAGCCGCATCGTAGGAAGGAGGGTCCGTCCCCATTCCTCCGAGTGGTACCGTATCTCCACCATCGGTGGTGATCTTGAGTAGGCCTGCGGCCTCAGCAGCAAAATCCGCGAGCCTACGACGGTCATCGCGAATTGCCTTCGCGGCGACGTCGTCCGGCTCGTTCTTGCGGGAACTTCTCGTGTGGCTGCTTTCAGCACCCTTGCTGCTCTCGGCAGTCGCAGCCGTCGGCAGCTTCAGGCGATGCGGCGTGCGTCTTGCCCTCCTCGAGCAATCGGCTTGACTTCGTCGCACGAGGATGGCGATGGTCGCGATCCTCGTCGCCTTTGCCATCGTTGGCGTCGTGCTCTTTGTCAAGGTATCCCCCCGGGAGATCCTCCTCCATCGCGTCGTCCGTCGTCTGGGGATTGCCCACGTGCGCGTTGACGTGCTCGTCAAGCACCTTTTCGGCATTCGCACGCTTCTCGGTATCGCCGAGGTTGGCATCGGTTGCCTTCGGCGGTACGGTTGCTTTTGGGTTGGCAACCGTGCTCGCGGCGGTGGCTCCCAAAGTTTGGAGTCCGCCGAGAGCTCGTGGTGAGGCGGTCACCATCTTGCCCTTGTTGGTCTTGGACGGTCCGGCACTCGCCATCTCGTCGCCTGTGCAACTAGCACGTGAAGACCGTTGTGAGAATCACCCCACAATGTTAAGGAGGAATCGCCTCCCACAAACCCCTTGCTCTCACAATCGGTGGGGCAATTATAAGTTAATTTTCTATGTTCCTAGGCCGCCACGTCGGCACAAGGTCGTGGGTTTTGAAACTAGTCTTCCTAAGCCGTGACTCACGGTGATTGGCAAGGAATAGTACCTAGGAAAACATAAATGTACAAGACAATGGAATGAGGAGGAATGTGATTGTCGCTCACAAAACAAGAGCAAAGAGTGCTAAGGAGAATTCTAACAATTCCTAACAAGCATTCCACTCTTTCTTCTCCTTCTTGTCTTCCTCTTGT
>SZWC01006768.1:4791-15853 GCA_023375785.1 Penium margaritaceum | reverse complement strand
GTGACTCACGGTGATTGGCAAGGAATAGTACCTAGGAAAACATAAATGTACAAGACAATGGAATGAGGAGGAATGTGATTGTCGCTCACAAAACAAGAGCAAAGAGTGCTAAGGAGAATTCTAACAATTCCTAACAAGCATTCCACTCTTTCTTCTCCTTCTTGTCTTCCTCTTTTCTTCATGTCTTCCATGGTCTTCTCTTCACGCTCCTTGACGCCTCTCGTGTTCTTGGGCGGCATCTCCCTTGAGCCAGCGGCGTTGGCGAGCCGCCAAAAATCTTCAAGGTGGCACCCTCCTTCTTTTTAGGGTGGTCTCAGGCCGTGAGAGTCCCTAAGCTTCGGCAGGGGCGCTGTCCCAGTTTTTGGATGAAGGGATTTTGAAGGAGCCTTGACAATAGGGAGGATTTTGTGGTTTTTGAGGGTGGGAACTCCCCACCTCGTCCCACAAAAATCCTTCTAGCCCTCTGGAAGTGAAGAGAGGCTGGAAGGAAGGGTCTCCACCAAGTAGAGCTTTTTTCAATCTCTCTAACATACTTTACGGCACTTCAATCAGTGAATTGTAGATGCCGTAGTCGCTTCTAGCGTTTCTGCTGCTGCTTGTAGCTGCCGGCGGCGTTTTGTATGTGACGTAGCCATCGTTTCCGTCGAACCCTTAGTCGCGAGGGTCGTCTGGCTCTGAGAACCACTGTAACGGGTCGTGTCTCCAGCTACTGCTCTGAAGTCGTCGTCGGAGTTCGCAGAATGACGTTCTCACTTCGTGTCAGGGGTTTACTCCTTCGCAAGACTGAGGGGCAATCGTCATCAACGACCTACTGCAGGGAGACTCGAATATTTCGAGTCTCCGGAGGCCCATTTCTGTTTTCAACCAAACCCTTGGTTTTGGGACCCAAACCGGGGATTTTTACCTCAAACTCGTGTGTTCGCACGAGTTATTTCGTTTGTTTTATGTCCAAGTTCGTCGCAAAAGGAACTTCGATTTACGTTTTACCGTTTTGGCGCGAAATCGTCACGTGCGAGGCGCGCTGGCGATTTCGCACCAGCTCTCTCTCCACCTCACCCTCGCTCCCCCTATCCCTCGTCCTCGCTTGCTTGTTTTGCAAGGAGGGCGAGGGGGGGGCGAGGGCATGAGGCCAAAAGGCCTCGCCCTCGAGACCCTCGTGGCCTCTCAGCCGCCGATTGGGCTGAGGCCGCGATCGGCGGCTGGCCGGCCGGTGGCCAGCCGGTCGCTTGGCCAGCCGCCGGCTGTCCAGCCGGCCGGCAGCGAGCTGGCCAGTGGCCAGCGAAGTGCTGGCCGCCGGCCAGCCCTCGCTGACGCGAGGGGTGGTGCACAACCACCCCTTGCTTCAGCGAGGAGGGAGGGCCAAACCATCCCTCCCGCTACATAGAGATGCAAAATCTTGAGCCGGACCACACACGCACAAGTCCGGCATCGATGTTTGGACAGACAATGCAAACCATGCAAATCAGGATCAAGAAACCCTTCACTGAAAAAACTCTAGCGACTACAGAAAAATTGTAGAGCTTCCCAGTAAGCACCCGGGTCGTCGTGGCAGCTATCCGGCAGCTGCTGGTGGGTGGAGCCACTACCCTTTTGTGCTCTCGCGCCAACAGAGTCCGCATGAGGGGATTGTTGTGCTTTGTGCCGTTCCTGTACAGTTTACTGTGACCACTCGGCCGTGTCCATACTCGTGCAGATCCCTGAGGCAGGCGGCCCTGGTGACACCGGCGCGACTATAGGCGGCGGACTACCCTGGAGCTGACCGACCACTGTTCCAGAGCTCCAGACGTCACCGTGACTCCTTGTTGTGCCTTCTACGTCTTGCAGGCGCCTTTCGGCGGACTGGGCATGAGGCCCATTTGCATGTTTTTGCATTATATACTCGCTGTCAGCTGATGGATGCATGCATGTGACCAGTCGCTGTGTCCGTCTTTTGATTCTGCACGTCTAGGTTCAGACGGTGTAGGATTTTGACATGTGTGCGCAGAGTTACGGCCAAAACAGTGGTTTTGGGCCGGTTTTAGGATAGCTCTTGGACTGCCGCGTGCGACACCCGCCGTGCGCCACGGCAGGTATTTATGCCCTGGACCTGTCAGTTGTCATTTCTCTCTCCATATGCTATATTGAAGCATTCTGACACTTTGACTTGCGTCTCCTAGCCAAACCCTTGCCGTTGTGTGTACGATCTGTGACTGTCGTCACCGTCTGACCAGGCACTGACGCCCGGTCAGCGGCCGTGTTGCTAGGAAGCTTCTACGCACTTTCTCATGGTATCAGAGCAGTGAGACAGTTCTCACTGAGCTGCGCAGCAGAGACGCAGCAGAGCAGCAGCAGTGAGAGTCACCGCTGCAGCAGACCTTCTGGGACCTGTTGGAGACGGCCGGTCGCCGTCCACGCACTCCACCCACCACGTGAGATCGCAGCTGCTGAGGCAGCAGCAGCGGCGCGTACCGCCACGCAGAGGTGTGTGGCGGCTGCGGTGCGTGCAGCCGCCACNTCTGACACTTTGACTTGTGTCTCCTAGCCAAACCCTTGCCGTTGTGTGTACGACCTGTGACTGTCGTCACCGTCTGACCAGGCACTGACGCCCGGTCAGCGGCCGTGTTGCTAGGAAGCTTCTACGCACTTTCTCATGGTATCAGAGCAGTGAGACAGTTCTCACTGAGCTGCGCAGCAGAGACGCAGCAGAGCAGCAGCAGTGAGAGTCACCGCTGCAGCAGACCTTCTGGGACCTGTTGGAGACGGCCGGTCGCCGTCCACGCACTCCACCCACCACGTGAGATCGCAGCTGCTGAGGCAACAGCAGCGGCGGGTACCACCACGCAGAGGTGTGTGGCGGCTGCGGTGCGTGCAGCCGCCACTCCCCCACAGCCGCAGCAGCAGAGCAGCAGCAGCAGAGGCGGCGGCGGCAGCAGCGCAGCAGCAGCGCAGCAGCAGCGGCCGCCACAGCAGTGAGGCAGCAGCGGCGGCAGCAGCAGCGCAGCAACGGCGTCGGCAGCAGCAGCGCAGCAGTGGCAGCGGCACAGCAGCAGCAGCGGCAGTCGCGGCGGCAGCAGCAGCGCAGCAGTGGTAGCAGCAGCAGCGCGCGGCGGCGGCAGCCAGCAGCAGCACGCGGCGACAGCAGCCAGCAGCAGCTGCAGCGCGCAGCAGCAGCGCCGCACGCAGCAGCAGCCATCGCGTGCAGCAGCAGCAACAGCAGCGCAGCTGCTGCTGCCACCACTGCACACGCAGCTATGCAGCTGCTGCTGCAACTGACAACACAGCTGCAGCAGCAGCTGAGCGGAAGTTGCTGCGCAGCTTCCGCGGAGCTGCCGCGCGCCACCGCGCAGCGGCAGAACCGTGACAAGAAAAAAAAGAAAAAAAAGGGAAGAAGGGGACGAGCTGACGTCAGCATTGTTGGTTGCTGACGTCATCAGGTCGTGCTGACGTCAGCAACCACTTGCTGACATCAGCATTATACTTAGCCAGTTTTTCAACCGAAAAGTCAGAAGTTGCCAGGGTTTCAACTCCCCGAGAAACGCAGACGGTTTTGAAATCCGGCAAACTTGACTTGTCGTCCCATAGTGAGCGGCGACATGAGTTCGCCCGACGACAAGGACAAGGGACCAGGTGATCCCTCCTCCTCTTCTTCGGGGGTATTGAGCCCTCGCTCGCAGGCCATTGAGGACCTGCGCAGCCAACAGGAGGAGATGCGTCGTCTGCAGCGAGAGCAGACTGACGCGATCCGCACGCTGACTAAGCTCATGCGCGCTCAGTCCACGGCTCCTCCGCGGATTTTTGAGGGAGCTGCCGGCGTTGCGGCCTCCACCCAGCACTCGGCTCAGGTGCCCGTGACAGGTGCCCCGCCTGCTTCACCTCATGGTGTGGTCTCCCCACCACCTGCGGACCTCCTTGATGACGAGCCATTCATGCCAGGCTTCGAGGATGACTCCCAGGAGCGGGAGATTCGTCTTCTACAGGAAGCGCCTCCGTCAGCTGCAGACGGGTATCCGACCTCCACCCGTGTCCCCGATACGACCGTCACCTGACTTCCCCGCTGATCAACCTCTTCCAAGAGTTTTTCCCGTCTCTCGCCCTCCTCAGCCTACGGCTGCTCTCCCCACGGAGCGGTAGCCAAAGGACTTTGAGGCACCACCTCCACGATACATCAGCGAGGATGGATTTGATTGTTGGGAGATCCTGTTTCAGGTGTGGGCCACTTCCGAGGCCTCACCTACCCTGACCCTCACCTACCTCCATCACAACCTCATCTTCCTCCTCCTCTTCGACCCCGTCTACACCCACGCAGACGCAGGGCGTTGTAGCAGCTGCCCAGGGGAAGAAGAAGAATAGGAAGCACGGATCGGGTCAGCAACAGTCGTCATCCAGTGGTAGCAGTGGCCGTTCAGTGCACTGCTACAACTGTGGAGGTGTCCATCGCTACACCGAGTGCCAGCAGCCGCTCGACTGGGAGCGCATCACTCGCGGACTTCAGGCTGCCCATGCTGCTCGCACCGCGTCCGGCACGTCGACCGCACACTCCTCAGGACGCGCGGCGACTACGACTGCAGCTGTTCCTGCATCCTCACCGGCGAGCAGCAGTGATGAAGACCCACGTGACCCCACCATCGCCGAGCTTCATCATCTTCTGGCGCTTCGCTTTCAGGGAGGTGCGAGTGTGTTGTCATCGTCGAGCGGGTCACAGACTGCTTGTTCGTCCCTCCTCGTGACTCGTGATGACACGTGTGGGGGAGCACAGTCCGCATGTGATGATGATGGGCCTGACTGCACTGACTGGATTCATGAGTCTCATCTTCGTGATGTACATCGTTCCTTCTCACTGATGGCTCAGCGTCCCTCTGATGCCGAGTGTTCCATTGCTTGTTGTACAGTGACGTCCACCAGTCGTGACTCCGGTGGCACTTGGATCATCGATTCCGGTGCCACCCACCACATGACGTGTCGTCGTAGTGACTTTGTGGTACTTGGTCCTGTCACGACTGTCCGTTCTGTTCGTACAGGTTCTGGTCAGTCCTTACCGGTTCACGGTGTTGGGGTTGTATGCTTTGATGGTCCGTCTGGCCCCCTGTATCTCTCTGACGTGCTGTTTGTGCCTGATCTTGAGCTCAGTCTGCTGTCTGTGCGTGCCTGCACTCTGATGGGTCTCTCCGTTGAGCATATCGCTGATTCAGCGACTGTGACTGCTCTTGACACCCGTAGCATTGTCCTACGTGGTTCAGTCGTAGATGATTTGTACCGCATTGCTCGGCCCTCCTCCCCTTGCTCTCTCTCCTCCTCTGGTCACGTTTTTGTCACTGGTGTTCTATCCCCGGAACACCAGCGGTTGCTTCACCGACATGTGTGTCACGTGGGCTCCGACACTGTGTCGAAGCTCATCCGGACACAGCCCGCTCTCGGTCTTGACGTGGCTTCTTTCGAGAAGCCACCCAAGACCGACTGTCTTTTTTGCGCTCATGGTAAGATGCACCGGTGCACTTACCCTGATTCGCGTTCCCGAGCGCTGAGGCCCCTCGAGTTGGTCCACTCGGACCTGCTCGGTCCTCTCCCGGTCGAGTCGCTGTCCGAGAGGGGCCGGTATGTTCTGACGCTGACTGATGACTTCCCCCGGATGCGATGGGTCTACAGTCTGTGTCAGAAGAGCGACGCCGCCCTTGCGGTTCAGCTCTGGCTCGTGATGGCTGAGCGTCAGTCTCGCCACACGCTACATACCTTTCGCTTGGATCGCGGTGGCGAGTTCTTCGGCGAGATGGACTCCTTCTTTGCTGAGCACGGCATTTTTCACCAGGTCTCCGCTCCTGCTACCCCACAGCAGAACGGTGTATCTGAGCGCTGGAACCGCACCATGGAGGATGCGGTCCGCGCCATGCGGTCTGAGTGCGGTCTCCCGGAGTCCTTCGCATTCGAGGGCTTCGCCTACATGACTTGGGTCTGGAACCGCCTCCCGCATGGTCCGCTTCCGGATCATGTTACACCGTACGAGCTTTGGTTTGGCCACCGTGCCGATCTTCGTCTCGCCCGCGTCTGGGGATCCCTGGCCTCCGTATGGTACACCGAGGACCAGCAGGGGTCCAAGGTCTCCCCTCGGGGTCGCTTGTGTGCCTTCATCGGCATCTCTCCGCGGTCAAAGGCCTGGCGCTTTTGGGACCCCACTCGCCGTCGTGTCATTGAGTCCCGTGACGCGCTGTTTTTTTAGTCACTCACATACCGTGATCTGACTTCGATCACAGCGCTCTCTGCAGCTCATGTCCCTTCCTGTGAGGGTCCTCGGCGGATGGGGGAGACCTCTTTGCCAGCGACCATTTCTCGCCAGGCTGATGTGTCCGCTCGAGTCCCCTCTCGATCTCCAGCACTTGATGATCCGGCTATCATTGCCGTTGGTCCAGAGATCCCACCTGCCCAGCCTGCTTCGCACCCCACAGGTACCGCTGCTCCCATGCCTCCTCCTGCATCACCATCTGTGTCCACTGGCACCCCTGTTCCCGCGTCTGACCCAGCCCAGCCCACTCCTGTCTCTACGTCGGCTGACACTCCTGTCTCAATGTCCGGGCCAGCCTTGCCCGCTGTCATCCCCAGCTTGGTGTCCCCCACACACGCATCTCCGCGCACGGGATCTCCGACTGCCTCGTCTCAGCCCTCACCAGCGATGGTCATACCTGTCCCTGTGGTTGTACCTGTTCCTGAGCCTGAGGTGCGCCCCTCGACATCCGGTTACTCCCGTGAGCCCGGTGGTCGCCTTCGACCACTAGATTCTGGAGGTCAGCAAGCGTCGGGTTCCGGACCAAAGCGTTCCTCTCGCAGCATCGCGAGCGGTGATCCACGCATAAAGGCCTTAGGCCTGAGTGTCCGCACTGAGCTTTCAGAGGTACACCCAGCGTGCCCCATAGGGCACGACCTGGTCACTCACGAGTTCCATATCGCCTGTGACGCAGCAGCTGATCTCGTGGCCGTCAGGCCAGACACTGAGGCGTGTGCACTTGCCACGCAGAGTGCCCCCTCTATGGCGCCGAACCCGGGCACATTGAGGGAGGCTTTCTCATCGCAGGATGCTGATGCCTGGCGAGCTGCTTGCGAGGATGAGCTTCGCGCTATCCGAGAGCACAGAATCTATGAGCTAGTCGACCTTCTCCCTGGGAGGAAGGCGATTCAGGTCAAGTGGGTCTTTTGCAAGAAAGTGAAGCCGGATGGCTCACTAGAACGCTACAAGGCCCGCTTGGTCGTCAAGGGGTTCTCTCAGATTGAGGGAGTTGATTACACTGACACCTTTGCCCCTGTCGGCCGCATGACCTCAGCTCGAGCTCTGTTCGGTGTAGTAGCTCAGCATGACTCGGAACTACACCAGATGGATGTGAACAACGCGTTCCTCCATGGCTCTTTGGATGAGGAGATCTATGTGGCTCAGCCACCAGGCTTTGAGGAAGGTGACAAGGTCTGGCGCTTGCGCAAGTCCTTGTACAGCATGTCTCCACGGTGTTGGAACCGGGAGATCACTAGCACCTTGACTCGCGTAGGATACGTACACAGCGAGGCAGACCCCTCACTCTTCATCCTACCGACACCCGAGCGGTTTACCGCCATCCTGGTCTATGTTGATGACCTTCTTATCGCGTCTCTGTCGCTGGAGGCCGTGAAGGAGGCCAAGGCTGTCCTGCAAACCGCCTACAGGATGAAGGACCTCGGTCCTGCATCGGTGTTTCTTGGTATGGAGATTGTGCGAGATCGCACACATCGGACACTGTTGCTGTATCAGGCCTGATACGCACGAGTCGTGGGGGAGCGCTTTAGCGATCTCCTTGGTGCATTGCCCACTACTTCCACACCACTCACACCTTATGGGCAGGATGCCCTGAAGGGGGATGACCCTATACAGCTGGGGGAGATAGTGGACGTGACCTTGTATCTCCGTCTTATCGGATCTCTGATGTACCTGGCCACTACCACGCGTCCCGACATCGCGTTCGCCGTCAGCCTCCTCGCTCAGTTCTCGCAGGCTCCACGTGCGAGAGCTCTTCACGCGGCTGTGCGAGTGGTACGGTACGTGGTCTCCACGCCGTATCTCGGACTCTGCTTTCGTCGGCAGTGTTTGGTGGTCCTTGACAGCTACACTGACAGCGACTGGGCTTGGAGCCCTGATGGGCGCATTCGCACTGGCTACGTGTTTCTGCTCGGTGGTACCGCTTTGTCTTGGCGAAGCGGGAAGCAGGGCTGCATCGCACGTAGATTATCGGAGGCAGAGTATGTGGCTTTGGGGGTAGGGGCTGCTGAGGCAGTTTGGCTGCAGCGCTTGTTTCTTGAGCTTGGGCAGTCAGTACCCGCCATTGTGCTGCGTTGCGACCAGAATGCTCTCGCCATTGCGGAGAACTCCGGTGTTTTTCATGCTCGCACAAAGCACATTGCGGTTGAGCATCACTTCGTTCGTGATCTGGTGGAGCGACGCGTGATCTCCATCATGTGGGTTGGCACTGACTTGCAGCGTGCTGATTTCTTGACAAAGGCACTTGCCCGCGGAAAGTTCCTAGTGGCCATTCGTTCTGTTGGGCTTCGCCCCGTGCGTGACAGTGGTTGAGTGTGGGATGTACGTTGACGTCTCATCTGTCTGTGTCACTCACTATGTGGTTGATCCAGTGCTGCACGCGTATGGACATGCGTACCATCGGGTCATGGGGGAGTGTTGTGCTTTGTGCCGTTCCTGTACAGTTTACTGTGACCACTCGGCTGTGTCCATACTCGTGCAGATCCCTGAGGCAGGCGGCCCTGGTGACACCGGCGCGACCACAGGCGGCGGACTACCCTGGAGCTGACCGATCACTGTTCCAGAGCCCCAGACGTCACCGGGACTCCTTGCTGTGCCTTCTACGTCTTGCAGGCGCCTTTCGGCGGACTGGGCATGAGGCCCATTTGCATGTTTTTGCATTATATACTCGCTGTCAGTCGATGGATGCATGCATGTGACCAGTCGCTACGTCCGTCTTTTGATTCTGCACGTCTAGGTTCAGACGGTGTAGGATTCTGACATGTGTGCGCAGAGTTACGGCCAAAACAGTGGTTTTGGGCCGGTTTTAGGATAGCTCTTGGACTGCCGCGTGCGACACCCGCCGTGCGCCGCGGCAGGTATTTATGCCCTGGACCTGTCAGTTGTCATTTCTCTCTGCATAGGCTTTATTGAAGCATTCTGACACTTTGACTTGTGTCTCCTAGCCAAACCCTTGCCGTTGTGTGTACGATCTGTGACTGTCGTCACCGTCTGACCAGGCACTGACGCCCGGTCAGCGGCCGTGTTGCTAGGAAGCTTCTACGCACTTTCTCAGGGATGTGCAGGAGCATGTACATGACCGAGTGGTCAAAGTAAGCTGTGTAAGCAGACAGGGACGACTGAGATTAGAATGTCAACTACAAGAAATGATCTATCTCTTCCGATTGCCAGATTTCACGAAGGGCATTGCACGAGCAGTGACAAAGGTGTTTCACAGTCAACTCTGTGCCGCTCGCTCCCCATCCTCCTTTGGTGCCACGATGGCTCACAACCCTAATACGAGCTGGCCACTTGTCGCAGGTTTAGCCTACAATTCTTCATACTCTCTCTCGCTTGGCAAAGGGAATGCTCCAACAGGGAAGCACCAAGGAGCTTCCATGACCAAACAAGTAATGCTCTGAGAAAAATTGTCCACTTTCCTCTCAAATATGCATTTCATCTGCCAAGTGAACGTGTTTCAACAGTGCTGGGACTCCGTCATGGCCAGGCTTAGGGCACATGGTTCATGAAGGCTCCCAACACAGCAGTGCAGAACATCCATTGTCTTGAAATTACATCTCAAGCAACCTGAATGGTGACAACATGAAACATGGCATGAAGGCAACTCGTTATTGTCACAACATTCTTCGCCGTAGGATCATTTCTGCAACCGCGAGCTTCAGGGTAGCAATGCCTACGCTCTCGAGACAAGCTGTTGCTGTCTTCTTGCCCTCGGCATCATCTCCCCTGGTGCTGTCGCCGCCGCGGCCGCCTCCTCCGCTCCTGGTCTCCCCAGCCTCCGCCCTGGATGCCAGCGGCAGCAGCAGCAGCATGCTCCGTACCTCTCGCCGAGGGAGAGAGAGCAGCACTGCTGCTTCCCTCGACCTGCGGAAGAATCCGGTCGGCCGGGGAGTCGCCACTCGGAAGACCGCACACAGTGCAGCCACGTCGGCAGCGAATTGCACGCCGCCATACGTGGAGAAGCGGGCCCCGCCGAACACCACCTTGTCCAGCATCGTGCGGTCAAGCAGACTCGCCAGCTGGCGCCACACGAGCGAGAACAGCTCAGCGTCGAGAGTGCAGCCCAACGCCGTCAGCTCCGCTTCCAACCACAAGAGGGGCTTGAGAAGAGACGGAGAGACAGGAGCTTCCCTCAACCTCCTCCCAGCGACCCGGCTGCTACTGCTGCTGCCCTCCCTCAATGCTCCATCCTCTTCCTCCTCCCCGTCCTCATCGTCTTCCTCTTCCTCCGCCGTGTATTCCCACCGCCTGCGGCCGTTGATGTAGTCTGCAGCAGCTGCCGTGAAGGAGCGCAGCTGTGCGCCGATGAGGGCATCGGTCCACGTCAGTCGGAGCTGCTGCAGGCGCTGCACCACCTCCGCAAACACCCTCTTTCCGGCACGTCCTTGACCTTGCGAGTAAATGAGGCCAGTGGCAGTCATGCCTGCAGAAGGAGGGGAAGGAGCCGAAGGATTCTGAGAGGATGGCATGGAGCTGCCAAGGGAAGAGGGCTGACTGCTTACTGCTGCCCCATCACGGGCACTGGCAGAAGTCGTGTGTGGCATGCCTTCCCTCTCATTGCCTCCTTGGCCGTCCACGTCCACATCGAGTATCTCCCATCCTTCCTCATCAACAGCACCCGTGTCCCATCCACCATTACCACCAGCACCGTCGCCAGCAGCACCAGGGCCAACGCCGGCAGCACCGGCACCACCACCAGCGGCATCAGCTCCGCCAACCCCACCAGCACCATCTCTTGAGGGCTCAACCCCACAAGCCTGAGACTCCCGCACATCTCCCCTCTGCGCCACACCTCCCTCCCTCGGCCTTCCTCCT
>SZWC01006767.1:110668-136164 GCA_023375785.1 Penium margaritaceum | reverse complement strand
GGCGCATCCTTGTACCGAGCGGATAATATTGAAGTAATCAGGAGGAGGCAGAGACGGCTGATGAATGAATGGGTGCAGGGGCGAAACCACATTTGCTGTCGCAATAGAGGGATAGAATACGGCAAGGAGAAGGCAGGTGCCAACGCGCCGCGAGAAATCTGCTGCCAGCGTGGGTGCAGGCTGCTGCAAAGTGGTTAGCTAGCTCGTGCAGGTCCTTGTGCTGGTCGTAGATGCAGATGATGAGGAGGCGAAAGCTGATAAAAGAGTAGTGGGCGCAGGGGCAAAACCACGTGCACTGCGGAAGGTTTCAGCGTGGGCACAGGTCGTCGTGAAAAGGGCGATGCGACCGGGCGGATCCTTGTGCTGAGCTGATGTGGAAGTGAAGTGGAAGAAGGCGGAGGCAACTGATGACTGAGTTGGTGCAGGGCTGAAATCACGTGCGCAGCGGATGAAGGCTGATGAGGAAGGCAGCGTGGATGATGCTGCTGACGAGGAACTTGGGAGGAGGTGACAGAACACGAGATGAGACGAGCTGTTTATGAAGCTGGAGAGACAGGCGAAGGGCGACACGAGGAGGGCAGATGAGACTGAGACAATGAAGGAGGCTCAAGTGAAGATGACGACAAGGGTGGAGGGCAGATGACGGAGGCGGAGGATGGAGATGTAGCCGGAGGATGACGGGGTGCTAGGAAGAGCGAGTGAGGCAACAAATGGCTCTACTTTCAAGAGAGTGACGGCTTGTTCCCCAGTTTGCCCGAGACCGACGGGCAGGAAGACTGGTGGTGTCCGATGTCTTGGTTGCTGGAGGGAATTGGTTGCAGCACATGGAGTCATGCGGAGGGCATAGACACTGGTCTGCTGATGTCAAGAGAGTGATGGTTTGTTCCCCAATTGGCTCACAATGGGAGCACGAAGACTGGTGGTGTCCAATGTCCTGCCGGCGGGCGTTGCACTGCTGCTGGTGACGATGCTAGAAGGCGGTGCGAGGACGTGGTGCGACACAATGAGTGCGAGGGGGCTGATGTCGATGGGGCAGATGGAGCAGATGAGGCTGATGAGAGGAGAGAAGAAGGACGGAGGTGCTTGTGAAGATGAGAGGCAGCAGGTGACGAGCGGCAAGAAGCTTCCGGGAAGTTGACGACAGGCGGCGGCTCGGGAGTTGGTTGCTTGCGGCTGTTGTAAACAAGTCACCAATTATCGGCCACGGGCGCGGAATGGGCGTAGGGCTTCCTTAGGATGATGAGGCTTTGCTTCAGCGCGAAAAGACTCCAGGCAACGTTGTTGATGTCAGCTATCTCCGAGGTGGAGAGGTACAAAGTAACGGCAGAGGCGACGGAAGAGTGCAGATACGAGAGGCGATATAGTGATGGAGGCAGAGCAATGACGAGGACACGGGGAATAAGGTGATGTTGCCTGGTGCTCTGATACCATGTCAGAAGAATGCAATGCACGAGGATGGCAGGATCAGAAGCAGGTAGAAGCACTGTGGCATGCAGAAGTGAGTTAGCAGAATGACGAAAGCAGAAAGGCAAAGCTGGTCCCAAGGAGTTAGTTGTAGGACCTTGAGAGAGGCAAGGCACACAAGCTCCAAGGTAGAAAGATGGCAATGAGAGAGCACGGGAGCGAAGCGAGTGACGTGCCAGATGTGAGCGAAAGGTCACGAGTGAGGAAACGAAGCGATAGATGGTAGGCAAGGTGAGCGCAGGCAGGAGGCGAGCAGAGCAAAGACACGGCGGCGAAGCCGCGGAACCGAAAGGGAACAGGATGCGTGGAACTGTTCTAGTTAAGCTAGGAGGGAATGAACGTCCTCCTTATAAGGGATAGGACAAGACAAAAGGGAACGCAAAGGCTTATTGTGCAATAGCCGGACGTGATGGAGGTCAGGTCGCTTATTAGGAGATTACTTGGTATCGTGCCGTTGGTCCGTTCTCACCGTCAACGGTTTGTGTGTGATGGGACCGAGGTGGTTGATGCAGAGGCTTTAACCGTTATTGAGAGTGCTTGGTATTTCCGAGAGCGGAAGAGCCAGAGAATCCTGGAGATGAACCTGTTAGATGTCCTGTCTTGATAGAGACATCATTCTGACAATAGCCGTGCCAAGCCAGCAAGGTCATGCATAGTACATGTGCACTGTGATTGGGCACTCTGGCCGTGGCTGACTCGTGTTACAATGCGTAGAAGTTCAAGTTACTTGGTAAACGTTGTGGTCATGATCAGTGGCACATGCCAACTTTTTCAAGGCATTGTGCACAATAGCCACACCAAGCCACCAGTATTCTACATTGTTTGCACCTGCAATATCATGCCTAGTACATCTGCACTATGATTGGACACTCTGTTTGTGGCTGACTCGTGTAATGATTCATAGAAGTTAAAGTCACTTGGTTAACTTTGTGGTCATGGTCTGTGGCATATGCCAACTTTGTCAAGGCATCACGCACAATAGCCGCACTGAGCCACCAGTGTTTTACCTTGCTGATACCTGCAAGGTCATGCATATTACATCTGCACTGTGATTGGGTACTCTGGCCGTGGCGGACTCGTGTTACGATGCGTATAAGTTAAAGTCACTTGGTAAACTTTGTGGTCATGGTCAGTGGCACATGCCAACTTTGTCGAAGCATTGCGTACAATAGGCACACCGAGCCACCGGTATTCTACCTTGTTTATACCTGCAAGATCATGCATAGTACATGTGCACTGTGATTGGGAACTCTGACCGTGGCTGACTCGTGTTACAATTTGTAGACGTTCAAGTCACTTGGTGAACTATGTGGTCATGGTCAGTTGCACAAGCCAACTTTGTCAAGACATTGCGCACAATAGCCACGCAAATCCAATGGGTATTTACCTTGTTTATACCTGCAAGGTCATGCATAGTACAAATGCACTATAATTGGGCACTCTGACCGTGGCTGACTCGTGTTACAATTCGCAGAAGTTAAAGTCACGTGGATACGTTTGTGGTCATGGTCAGTGGCACATGCCAACTTTGTCAAGGCATCGCGCACAATAGCCGCACTGAGCCACCAGTGTTTTACCTTGTTTATACCCGCAGGTTTATGCCTAGTACACGTGCACTTTAATTGGGCAATCTGACAGTGGCTGACTCGTTTCATGATTCATGTACGTTTAAGGTACTTGGATAAATTTGTGGTCATGATAAATGTGTGGTGCACCTGCCAACTTTGTCAAGACTTTGCGCACAATAGCCACGCCAAGCCATCGGTTGTTTACCTTGTCTATACCTGCAAGGCCATGCATACTACATGTGCACTGTGATTGGGCACTCTGACCGTGGCTGACTCGTGTTACGCTGCGTAGACGTTAAAGTCACTTGGTAAAATTTGTGGTCATGGTCAGTGGCATAGGCCAACTTTGTCGAGGCATTCTGCACAATAGCCGCAAAGAACCACCAGTGTTTTACCTTGTTTGTACCTGCAACTAGCACACGTGCACTGTGATTGGGCACACTAACCGTGGCTGACTCATGTGATGATTCATATAAGTTAAAGTCACTTGGTTGACTTTGTGGTCATGGTCAGTTGCACAGGGCAACTTTATCAAGGCATTACCCACAATAGCCACACCAAGCCACCGGGTTTTTACCTTGTCTATACCTGCAAAACCATGCATATTATATGTGCACAGTGATTGGGCACTCTGACCGTGGCTGACTCATGTTACAATTTGTAGACGTTAAAGTCACTTGGTAATCTTTGTGGTTCTGGTCAGTGGCACATGCCAACTTTGTCAAGGCATTGTGCACAATAGCCACACCAAGCCACCGGTATTCTACCTTTTTTATACCTGCAAGGTCATGCATCGTACATGTGCACTTTGATTGGGCACTCTGACCGTGGCTGACTCGTGTTACAATTCGTATAAGTTAAAAGTACTTGGTTTACTTTGTCGTCATGGTCAGTTACACATGCCAACATTTTCAGGGCATTGCGCACAATAGCCACACAAAGACACCTGTTTTTTTACCTTTGTAATACCTGCATGGTCATGCATAGTACATGTGCACTGTGATTGGGCACTCTGACCGCGGCTGACTTGTGTCATTATTCATAGAAGGTCAAGTCACTTGGATATATTTGTGGTCATGGTCAGTTTCACATACCAACTTTGTCCGGGCATTGCGCACAAAAGCCATGCCTGGCCTCTGGTTTTTTGCCTTGTCCATACCAGCAAGGTCATGCATACTACATGTGCACTGTGATTGGGCACTCTGACCGTGGCTGACTCGTGTTACGCTGCGTAGACGTTAAAGTCACTTGGTAATCTTTGTGGTTCTGGTCAGTGGCACATGCCAACGTTTTCAAGGCATTGCCCACAATAGCCATGCAAAGCCACCGGGTTTTTACCTTGTTCATATCAGCACGGTCGTGCATAACACATGTGCACTGTGATTGGGTACTCTGACCGTGGCTGACTCGTGTTACGCTGCGTAGACGTTAAAGTCACTTGGTAATCTTTGTGGTTCTGGTCAGTGGCACATGCCAACGTTTTCAAGGCATTGCCCACAATAGCCATGCAAAGCCACCGGGTTTTTACCTTGTTCATATCAGCACGGTCGTGCATAACACATGTGCACTGTGATTGGGTACTCTGACCGTGGCTGACTCGTGTTACGCTGCGTAGACGTTAAAGTCACTTGGTAATCTTTGTGGTTCTGGTCAGTGGCACATGCCAACGTTTTCAAGGCATTGCCCACAATAGCCATGCAAAGCCACCGGGTTTTTACCTTGTTCATATCAGCACGGTCGTGCATAACACATGTGCACTGTGATTGGGTACTCTGACCGTGGCTGACTCGTGTTACGCTGCGTAGACGTTAAAGTCACTTGGTAATCTTTGTGGTTCTGGTCAGTGGCACATGCCAACGTTATCAAGGCATTGCGCACAATAGCCACACCGAGTCACTAGTATTCTACCTTGTTTATACCTGCAAGGTCATGCATATTACATGTACACTTTGATTGGGCACTCTGACCGTGGCTGACTTGTGTTACAATTCGTACAAGTTAAAGTCACGTGGATACATTTGTGGTCATGGTCAGCGGCACATGCCAACTTTATCAATGCATCACGCACAAAAGCCGCACTAAGACACCAGTATTTTATCTTGTTTATACCTGCAAGTTTATGCCTAGCACACATGCACTGTGATTGGGCACCCTGACCATGGCTGACTCGTGTCATGATTCATAGACGTGTAAGGTACTTGGATAGATTTGTGGTCATGGTCAGTTGCACATGCCAACTTTCTCAAGGCTTGTTCGTACCAGCAAGGTCATGCATACTACATGTGCACTGTGATTGGGAACTCTGACCGTGGCTGACTCGTGTTACGATGCGTAGAAGTTAAAATCATTTGGTAAACTTTGTGGTCATGGTCAGTGGCACAGGCCAACTTTGTCAAGGCATTGCGCACAATAGCCGCACTGAGCCACCAGTGTTTACCTTGTTCATACCTGCAAGTTTATGCCTAGCACACGTGCACTGAGATTGGGCACATGACTGTGGCTGTCTCTTGTGATGATTCATAGAAGTTTAAGTCTCTTGGTTCACTTTGTGGTCATGGTCAGTCGCACGGGCCAAATTTGTCAAGGCATTGCAGACAATAGCCACACCTAGCCGCCAGTATTCTACCTTTTTTGCACCTGCAAGATCATGCCTAGTACATCTGCACTGTGATTGGACACTCTGAACGTGGCTGACTCATGTCATAATTGATAGAAGTTAAAGTAACTTGGAAAACTTTGTTGTCATGGTCAGTTGAACAGGCGAACATTGTCAAGGCATTGCGCACAATAACCCCACCAAGCCGCCCGGTTTCTACCTTGTTCATACCAGCACGGTCAAAATAGTACATGTGCACTGTGATTGGGCACTCTGACCGTGGCTGATTCGTGTTAGAATTCGTTGAAGTTGAAGTCCCGTGGATACGTTTGTGGTCATGGTCAATGGTACATGCCAACTTTGTCATGGCATCAGGCACAATAGCCGCACTGAGCCACCAGTGTTTCACCTGGTTTATACCTGCACGTTTATGCCCAGCACACGTGCACTGTGATTGGGCATTCTAACCGTGGCTGACTCGTGTCATGATTCATAGACGTTAAAGGTATTTGGATAAATTTGTGGTCATGGTCAGTTGCACATGCCAACTTTGTCAAGGCATTGCGCACAATTGCCATACCAAGCCACTGGTTTTTACCTTGTTTATACCAGCAAGGTCATGCATACTACATGTGCATTGTGATTGGACACTCTGACCGTGGCTGACTCGTGTTACGATGCGTAGAAGTTATAGTCACTTGGTAAACTTTGTGGTCATGATTAGTGGCACAGGCCAACTTTGTCAAGGCAGTGCGTTCAATATCCGCACTTAGCCACCAGTGTTTTACCTTGTTCATACCTGCACGTTTATGCCTAGCACACGTGCACTGTGATTTGGCACTCTGACTGTTGCTAGCTCATGTGATAATTCATAGAAGTTAAAGTCACGTGGTTCACTTTGTGGTCATGGTCAGTTGCACAGGCAAACTTTGTGAAGGCATTGCGCACAATACCCGCACAGAGTCACCAGTAATTTACCTTGCTTAAAGCTGCAAGGTCATGCATTGTACATCTGCACTGTGATTTGACACTCTGACCGTGGCTGACTCGTGTTACGATGCGTATAAGTTAAAGTCACTTGGATACGTTTGTGGTCTTGGTCAGTGGCACAGGCCAACTTTGACAAGGCATTGTCCACAATAGCCGCACCAAGCCACCAATGTTTTACCTTGCTTAAACTAAACCTGCAAGTTTATGCCTAGCACACGTGTACTGTGATTGGGCACTCTGACTGTGGATGACTCGTGTTACAGTTTGTAGAAGTAAAAGTCACGTGGATAAATTTGTGGTCATGGTCAGTGGCAAATGCCAACTTAGTCAAGGCATTGTGCACAAAAGCCACACAAAGCCACCATTATTCACCTTGTTTATACATGCAATGTCATGCATAGTACATGTGCACTGTGATTGGGTACTCTGACCATGGCTGACTCGTTTCATGATGAATAGAAGTAAAAGTCACTTGGATGAATTTGTGGTCATGGTCAGCTGCACATGCCAAATTTGTCAAGGCATTGTGCACAGTTGCCACACCGAGCCACCCGTAATCTACCTTGTTTATACCTGCAAGGTCATGCATAGTACATGTGCACTGTGATTGGGCAATCTGACTGTAGCTGACTTGTGTTTTAATCCGTAGAAGTTTAAATCACTTGGTTAACTTTGTGGTCATGGTCAGTTGCACATGCCAACTTTGTCAAGGCATCGCACACAATAGCCACACCAGGCCACCAGGTTTTTACCTTGTTTATACATGCAAGGTCATGCATAGTACATGTGCACTGTAATTGGGTACTCTGACCGCGGCTAACTTGTGTTACAATTCGTAGAAGTTAAGGTCACGTGGATACGTTTGTGGTCATGGTCAGTGCCACATGCCAACTTTGTCAAGGCATCGCGCCCAATAGCCGCACTGAGCCACCGGTATTTTACCTTGTTTGTACCTGCAAGTTTATTCCTAGCACACGTGCACTTTGATTGGGAACTCTGACTGTGGCTGACTCATGTGATGATTCATAGGAGTTATGGTCAGTTGCACATGCCAACTTTCTCAAGGCTTGTTCGTACCAGCAAGGTCATGCATTCTACATCTGCACTGTGATTGGGTACTCTGACCGCGGCTGACTCGTGTTACGATGCGTAGAAGTTAACGTCACTTGGACGACTTTGTAGTCATGGTCAGTGGCACATGCCAACTTTCTCAAGGCTTGTTCGTACCAGCAAGGTCATGCATTCTACATCTGCACTGTGATTGGGTACTCTGACCGCGGCTGACTCGTGTTACGATGCGTAGAAGTTAACGTCACTTGGACGACTTTGTAGTCATGGTCAGTGGCACATGCCAACTTTCTCAAGGCTTGTTCGTACCAGCAAGGTCATGCATTCTACATCTGCACTGTGATTGGGTACTCTGACCGCGGCTGACTCGTGTTACGATGCGTAGAAGTTAACGTCACTTGGACGACTTTGTAGTCATGGTCAGTGGCACATGCCAACTTTCTCAAGGCTTGTTCGTACCAGCAAGGTCATGCATTCTACATCTGCACTGTGATTGGGTACTCTGACCGTGGCTGACTCATGTTACAATTCAGAGAAATTAAAGTCACTTGGTGAACTTTGTGGTCATGGTCAGTTACACAGGCCAACTTTGTCAAGGCATTGCGCACAATAGCCACACCAAGCCACCAGGATTTTACCTTGCTCATACCAGCAAGATCATGCATAGTACATAAGCACTGTGATTGGGCAATCTGACCATTGCTGACTCGTAATACATTTTGTATAAGTTCAAATCACTTGGATAAGTATGTGGTCATGGTCAGTGGCACATGCCAACTTTGTCAAGTCATCGCTCGCAATAGCCTCACTGTGCCACCAGTGTTTTACCTTGGGTATACCTGCAAAATTTTATTGCAAAAAGGACAGCCGTCGGATTACCTTGATCCAATGATCTACTGGGCTGACTCATGTGATGATTCATAGAAGTTAAAATCACTTGGTTAACTTTGTGGTCATGGTCAGTGGTACATGCCAACTTTGTCAAGGCATCGCGCACAATAGCCGCCTGAGCCACCTGTGGTTTACCTTGCTTATACCTGCAAGGTCAAGCATAGTACATCTGCAGTATGATTGGGCACTCTGATCGTGGCCGACTCGTGAAACGATGCGTAGAAGTTAAACTCACTTGGTAAACTTTGTTGTCATGGTCAGTGGCACAGGCCAACTTTGTCAACGCATTGCACACAATAGCCGCACCAAGCCACCAGTATTCTACCTTACTTATACCTGCAAGTTTATGCCTAGCACATGTCACTGTGATTGGACACTCTGACCGTTGCTGACTCGAGTTATGATTCATAGCCGTTTAAGGTGCTTGGTAAACTTTGTGGCCATGGTCAGTGGCACATGCCAAATTTGTCAACACATTACGCACAATAGCCACACTGAGCCACCGGTATTTTACCTTGTTTGTACCTGTAAGGTCATGCCCAGTATATCTGCACTGTGACTGGAAACTCTAACCGTGGCTGACTCGTGTTATGATTCATAGCCGTTTAAGGTACTTGGTAAACTTTGTGGTCTTGGTCAGTGGCACATGCCAACTTTGTCGAGGCATTGCGCACAATAGCCAAACCGAGCCACCAGTATTCTACCTTGTTTGCACCTGCAAGATCATGCCTAATAGATCTACACTGTTATTGGACACCCTGACCATGGCTGACTTGTGTTCTGATCAATAGAAGTAAAAGCCACTTGGGTGCATTTGTGGTCATGGTCAGGGAACATGCCAACTTCGTCGAGGCATTGCGCACAATAGCCACACCGAGCCACTAGTATTCTACCTTGTTTGCACCTGCAAGATCATGCCTAGTAGATCTGCACTGTTATTGGACACTATGACCGTGGCTGACTTGTGATATGATCAATAGAAGTAAAAGTCACTTGGATACATTTGTGTTCATAGTCAGTGACACATGCCAACTTTGTCAAGGCATTGCACACAATGGCCACGCCGAGCCACCAGTACTCTGCCTTTTTTGTACGTGCAAGATCATGCCTAGTACATCTGCATTGTGATTAGACACTCTAACCGTGGCTGACTCGTGTTATGATCAATAGAAGTAAAAGTCACTTGGATACATTTGTGGTCATGGTCAGTGGCACATGCCAACTTTGTCAAGGCATTGCGCACAATAGCCACACCGAGCCACTAGTATTCTACCTTGTTTGCACCTGCAAGATCATGCCTAGTAGATCTGCACTGTTATTGGACACTATGACCGTGGCTGACTTGTGATATGATCAATAGAAGTAAAAGTCACTTGGATACATTTGTGGTCATGGTCAGTGGTACATGCCAACTTTGTCAAGGCATCGCGCACAATAGCCGCCTGAGCCACCTGTGGTTTACCTTGCTTATACCTGCAAGGTCAAGCATAGTACAGCTGCAGTATGATTGGGCACTCTGATCGTGGCCGACTCGTGAAACGATGCGTAGAAGTTAAATTCACTTGGTAAACTTTGTTGTCATGGTCAGTGGCACAGGCCAACTTTGTCAAGGCATTGCGCACAATAGCCACACCGAGCCACTAGTATTCTACCTTGTTTGCACCTGCAAGATCATGCCTAGTAGATCTGCACTGTTATTGGACACTATGACCGTGGCTGACTTGTGATATGATCAATAGAAGTAAAAGTCACTTGGATACATTTGTGGTCATGGTCAGTGGTACATGCCAACTTTGTCAAGGCATCGCGCACAATAGCCGCCTGAGCCACCTGTGGTTTACCTTGCTTATACCTGCAAGGTCAAGCATAGTACAGCTGCAGTATGATTGGGCACTCTGATCGTGGCCGACTCGTGAAACGATGCGTAGAAGTTAAATTCACTTGGTAAACTTTGTTGTCATGGTCAGTGGCACAGGCCAACTTTGTCAACGCATTGCGCACAATAGCCGCACCAAGCCACCAGTATTCTACCTTACTGATACCTGCAACTTTATGCCTAGCACATGTCACTGTGATTGGACACTCTGACCGTTGCTGACTCGAGTTATGATTCATAGCCGTTTAAGGTGCTTGGTAAACTTTGTGGCCATGGTCAGTGGCACATGCCAAATTTGTCAACACATTACGCACAATAGCCACACTGAGCCACCAGTATTCTACCTTGTTTGCACCTGCAAGATCCTGATTAATAAATCTGCACTGTTATTGGACACTCTAACCTTGACTGACTTGTGTTATGGTCAATAGAAGTTAAAGATACTTGGATACATTTGTGGTCATGGTCAGTGACACATGCCAACTTTGTCAAGGCATTGCACACAATGGCCACACCGAGCCACCAGTACTCTGCCTTTTTTGTACGTGCAAGATCATGCCTAGTACATCTGCACTGTGATTAGACACTCTAACCGTGGCTGACTCGTGTTATGATTCATAGCCGTTTAAGGTACTTGGTAAACTTTGTGGTCATGGTCAGTGGCACATGCCAACTTTGTCAAGGCATTGCACACAATGGCCACACCGAGCCACCAGTACTCTGCCTTTTTTGTACGTGCAAGATCATGCCTAGTACATCTGCACTGTGATTAGACACTCTAACCGTGGCTGACTCGTGTTATGATTCATAGCCGTTTAAGGTACTTGGTAAACTTTGTGGTCATGGTCAGTGGCACATGCCAACTTTGTCAAGGCATTGCACACAATGGCCACACCGAGCCACCAGTACTCTGCCTTTTTTGTACGTGCAAGATCATGCCTAGTACATCTGCACTGTGATTAGACACTCTAACCGTGGCTGACTCGTGTTATGATTCATAGCCGTTTAAGGTACTTGGTAAACTTTGTGGTCATGGTCAGTGGCACATGCCAACTTTGTCAAGGCATTGCACACAATGGCCACACCGAGCCACCAGTACTCTGCCTTTTTTGTACGTGCAAGATCATGCCTAGTACATCTGCATTGTGATTAGACACTCTAACCGTGGCTGACTCGTGTTATGATCAATAGAAGTAAAAGTCACTTGGATACATTTGTGGTCATGGTCAGTGGCACATGCCAACTTTGTCAAGGCATTGCACACAATAGCCACACCGGGCCACCAGTATTCTACCTTTTTTGCACCTGCAATGTCATTCCAAGTACATCTGCACTCTGATCGGACAGTCTGACTGTGGCTGACTCGTGTTATGATTCATAGCCCTTTAAGGTACTTGGCAAACTTTGTGGTCATGTTCACTGGCACATGCCAACTTAGTCCAGGCATTGCCCACAATAGTCGTACCAAGCCACCAGTGTTTTACCTTCTTTATACCTGTAAGGTCATGCCTAGTACATCTGAACTGTGATTGGGCACTCTGACCGTGGCTGACTCGTGTTACGATTCGTAGAAGTTAAAATCATTTGGTAAACTTTGTGATCATGGTCAGTGGCACATGCCACCTTTGTCAAGGAATTGCGCACAATAGACGCACCGTTCCACCAGTATTCTACCTTGTTTATACCTGTAAGGTGATGTCCAGTATATTTGCACTGTGATTGGACACTCTGTCCGTGGCTGACTCGTGTTATTATTCATAGCCATTTAAGGGACTTGGTAAACTTTGTGGTCATGGTCAGTGGCACATGCCAACTTTGTCAAGGTATTGCGCACAATAGCCACACCGAGCCACCAGTATTGTACCTTTTTTGTACCTACAAGATCATGCCATTTAAGGTCACTTGGTAAACATTGTGGTCATGGTCAGTGGCACATTCCAACGTTGTCAAGGCATTGCGCACAAAAGCTACTCCGAGCTACCAGTATTCTACCTTGTTTATACCTGCAAGGTCTTGCATATTAGATGTGCACTGTGATTGGACACTCTGACTGTATCTGACTCGTGTTATGATCATTAGAAGTAAAAGTCACTTGGATACATTTGTGGTCATGGTCAGTGGCACAAGCCAACTTTGTCAAGGAATTGCGCATAATAGCCTCACCAAGCCACCAGTATTCTACCTTGTTTGTACCTGCAAGGTCATGCCTGATACATCTACACTGTGACTGGGCACTCTGACCGTGGTTGACTTGTGTTATGATTCGTATAAGTAAAAGTCACTTGGTGAACTTTGTGGTCATTGTAAGTGGCACATGCCAACTTTGTCAAGGCATTCGGCACAATAGCCGTGCCAAGCCACCAGTATTGTACATTGTTTGCACCTGCAAGATCATGCCTAGTTCATCTGCACTGTGATTGTACACTCTGACCGTGGCTGACTCGAGTTATGATCAATAAAAGGTAAAGTCAATTCGATACATTCGTGGTCATGGTCAGTGGAAAATGCCAACTTTGTCAAGGCATTGCGTACAATAGCCACACCGATCCACCAGTATTCTACCTTTTTTGTACGTGCAAGGTCAAGTCCAGTATATCTGCACTGTGATTGAACACTCTGACCATGGCTGACTTGTGTTATGATTCACAGCCGTTTAAAGTACTTGGTAAACTTTGTGGTCATGGTCAGTGGCACATGCCAACTTTGTCAAGGCATTGCGCACATTAGCCGTGCCAAGACACTGGTTTTTTACCCTGTTTATACCTGCAAGGTCATGCATATTAGTTATGCGCTGTGATTGGGCTCTCTGACCGTGGCTGACTTGTGTTACGATTCGTAGAAGTCACTTGGTAAACTTTGTGGTCATGGTCAGTGGCACATGCCAACTTTGTGAAGGCATTGCGCACAATAGCCACTCCGAGCCACCACTATTGTACCTTGTTTGCACCTGCAAGATCATGCCTAGTACATCTGCACTTACATTGGACACTGACCTTGGCTGACTCGTGTTATGATCAATAGGAGGAAAAGACACTTGGATACATTTGTGGTCATGGTCAGTGGTATATGCCAACTTTGTCAAGGCATTGCGCACAATAGCAACACCGAGCAACCAGTATTATACCTTGTTTACACCTGCGAGATCATACCTACTATATCTGCACTGTGATTGGACACTCTGACCGTGGCTGACTCGTGTTATGATTCATAGCCGTTTATGGTACTTGGTAAACTTTGTGATCATGGTCAGTGGCACATGCCAGCTTCGTCAAGGCATTGCGTACAATAGCCACACCGAGCTACCAGTATTGTACCTTGTTTGCACCTGCAAGATCATGCGTAGTTTATCTGCACTGTGATTGGACACTCTGACCGTGGCTGACTCGTGTTATGATCAATAGAAGTAAATGTCCCTTGGATTCATTTGTAATCATGGTCACTGGCACATACCAACTTTGTCAAGGCATTGCGCACAATAGCCACACCGAGCCACCAGTATTCTACCTTGTTTGTACATGCAAGGTCATGTCTAGTATATCTGAACTGTGATTGGACACTCTGATCATGGCTGACTCGTGTTATGATCAATAGAAGTAAAAGTCACTTGGATACATTTGTGGTCATTGTCAGTGGCACATGCTTACTTTGTCAAGGCATTGTGCATAATAACCACACGGAGCCACCAGTATTCTACATTGTTTGTACCTGCAAGGTCATGCCTAGTACATCTGCACTGTGATTGGGTACTCTGACCGTGGCTGACTCGTGTTCTGATTCGTAGAAGTTAAAGTCACTTGGTAAACTTTGTGGTCATGGTCAGTGGCACATGCCAACTTTTTCAAGGCATTACACACAATAGCCGTGCCAGTCCGCCAGTATTGTACCTTGTTTGCACCTGCAAGATCATGCCTAGTACATCTGCATTGTGGTTGGACACTCTCACCGTGGCTGACTTGTGTTATGATCAATAGAAGTAAAAGCCACTTGGATACATTTGTGGTCATGGTCAGTGGCACATGCCAACTTTGTCAAGGCATTGCGCATAATAGCCTCACCGATCCACCAGTATTCGACCTTCTTTGCACCTACAAGATCATGCCTAGTACATCTGCATTGTGATTGGACACTCTGACCGTGGGTGACTCCTGTTGTGATCAATAGAAGTAAGCGTCACTTGGATACATTCATGGTCATGGTCAGTGGCACATGTCTACTTTTTCAAGGCATTGCACACAATAGCTACACCAAGCCACCATTGTTCTACCTTGTTTGTACCTGCAAGGTCATGCCCAGTATTTCTGCACTGTGATTGGACACTCTGACCTCGGCTGACTCGTGTTATGATTCATTGCCGTTTAAGGTACTTGGTAAACTTTGTGGTCATGGTCAGTGGTACATGCCAACATTGTCAAGACATTGCGCACAACAGCCACACTGAGCCACCAGTATTTAACCTTGTTAGTACCTGCAAGGTCATGCCCAGTATATCTGCACTGTGATTGGACACTCTGACCGTGACTGACTCGTGTTACGATTCGTAGAAGTTAACGTCACTTGGTAGAATTTGTGGTCATGGTCAGTGGCACATGCCAACTTTGTCAAGGCATTGCGCACAATAGCCATACCGAGCCACCACTATTCAACCTTGTTTGTACCTGCAAGGTCATGTCCAGTATATCTGCAATGTGATTGGAAACTCTGACCGTGGCTGACTCGTGTTATAATTCATAGCCGTTTAAGGTACTTGGTAAACTTTGTGGCCATGGTCAGTGGCACATGCCAACTTTGTCAAGGCATTGCGCACAATAGCTGTGCTAAGACACCGGTTTTTTACCCTGTTTATACCTGCAAGGTCAGGCATACCAGATGTACGCTGCTATTGGGCACTCTGACCGTGGCTGACTCGTGTTACGATTCGTAGAAGTTAAAGTCACTTGGTGAACTTTGTGGCTATGGTCAGTGGCACATGCCACCTTTGTCAAGGCATTGCGCACAATAGCCAAACCGAGCCACCGGTATTGTACATTGTTTGCTCCTGCAAGATCATGCCTAGCACATCTGCACTGTGATTGGACACTCTGACCGTGGCTGACTCATGTTATGATCAATAGAAGTAAAAGTCACTTGGATATATTTGTGGTCATGGTCAGTGGCACATGCCGAATTTGTCAAGGCATTGCGCACAACAGCCACACCAAGCCACCAGTAGTCTACACTGATTGCACCTGTAAGATCATGCCAAGTATATCTGTACTGGTATTGGACACTCTGAACGTGGCTGACTTGTGTTATGATTCATAGCCATTTAAGCTACTTGGTAAACTTTGTGGTCATGGTCAGTGGCACATGCCAATTTGGTCAAGGCGTTGCGCACAATAGCCACACCGAGCCACCAGTATTGAACCTTTTTTGCACCTGTAACATCATGCCTAGTACATCTGCACTGTGATTTGGACACTCTGACCGTGGCTGACTCGTGTTATGATTCATAGCCGTTTAAGGTACTTGGTAAACTTTGTGGTCATGGTCAGTGGCACATGCCAGCTTTATCAATGCACTGCGCACATTAGCCGTGCCAAGACACCGGGTTTTAACCCTGTTTATACCTGCAAGGTTATGTATATTAGATTTGCACCGTGATTGGACACTACGACCGTGGCTGACTCGTGTTGTTATTCGTAGAAGTTAAAGTCACCTGGCAAACTTTGTGGTCATGGTCAGTGGCACATGCAAACTTTGTCAGGGCATTGCGCACAATAGCCACATCAAGCCACCAGAATTGTACCTTGTTTGCACCTACAAGGTCATGCCTAGTACATCTGCACTGTGATTGGACACTCTGACCGTGGCTGACTCGTGTTATGATTCATAGCCGTTTAAGGTACTTCGTAAACTTTGTGGTCATGGTCAGTGGCGCATGCCAACTTTGTCAAGGCATTGCGCATAATAGCCACACCGAGCCACCAGTATTCTACCTTCTTTGCACCTGCAAAATCATGCGTAGTACATATGCACTGTTATTGGACACTCTGACCGTGGCTGATTCGTGTTTTGATTCATATCCGTTTAATGTACTTTGTAAGCTTTGTGGTCATGGTCAGTGGCAGCAGCCAACTTTGTCAAGGCATTGCGCATAATAGCCACACCGAGCCACCAGTATTCTACCTTGTTTGTACCTGTAAGATCTTGCCTAGTACATCTGTCATGTGATTGGACACTCTGACCATGGCTGACTCGTGTTATGATTCATAGCCGTTTAAGGTACTTGGTAAACTTTGTGGTCATGGTCAGTGGCACATGCCAACTTTGTCAAGGCATTGCGCACAATAGCCACACCAAGCCACCAGTATTGTACCTTGTTTGTACCTGTAAGATCTTGCCTAGTACATCTGTCATGTGATTGGACACTCTGACCATGGCTGACTCGTGTTATGATTCATAGCCGTTTAAGGTACTTCGTAAACTTTGTGGTCATGGTCAGTGGCACATGCTAACTTTGTCAAGGCATTGCGTACAATAGCCACACGGAGCCACCAGTATTGTACCTTGTTTGTACCTGCAATATCATGCCCAGTATATCTGTAGTCTGATTGGACACTCTGACCGTGGCTGACTCGTGTTATGATTCATAGCTGTTTAAGGTCACTTGGGAAACTGTGTGGTCATGGTCAGTTGCACAGGCCAACGTTGTCAACGCATTGCGCACAATAGCCACACCGAGCAACCAGTATTCTACCTTGTTTATACCTACAAGGTCATGCATATTAGATGCACGCTGTGACTGGGCACTCTGACCGTAGCTAGCTCGTGATACGATTCATAGAAGCTAAAGTCACTTGGTAAACTTTGTGGTCATGGTCAGTGGCGCATGCCAACTTTGTCAAGGCATTGCGCACAATAGCCACACCGAGCCACCGGTATTCTACCTTGTTTGTACCTGCAAGGTCATGCCCAGTATATCTGCACTGTGATTGGACACTTTGACCGTGGCTGACTCGTATTACGATGAATAGAAGTAAAAGTCACTTGGATACATTTGTGGTCATGGTCAGTGGCACATGCCAACTTTGTCAAGGCATTGTGCACAATAGCCACACCGAGCCACCAGTATTCTACCTTCTTTGCACCTGCAAAATCATGCGTAGTACATATGCACTGTTATTGGACACTCTGACCGTGGCTGATTCGTGTTTTGATTCATATCCGTTTAATGTACTTTGTAAGCTTTGTGGTCATGGTCAGTGGCAGCAGCCAACTTTGTCAAGGCATTGCGCACAATAGCAGTGCCAAGACACCGGTTTTTTACCCTGTTTCTACCAGCAAGGTCATGCATATTAGATGTGCACTGTGATTAGGCAATCTGACCGTGGCTGACTCGTGTTACGATTCATAGAAGTAAAAGTCACTTGGATACATTTGTGGTCATGGTCCGTGGCACATGCCAACTTTGTCAAGGCATTGTGCACGGTAGCCACACCGAGCCACCAGTATTCTACCTTGGTTGCACCTGCAAGACCATGCCTAGAATATCTGCACTGTGATTGGACACTCTGACCGTGGCTGACTTGTGTCATGATCAATAGAAGTAAAAGTCACTTGGATACATTTGTGGTCATAGTCAGCGGCACATGCCAACTTTGTCAAGGCATTGCACATAATAGCGACACCGAGCCACCAGTATTCTACCTTTTTTGCACATGCAGGGTCATGCCTAGTACATGTCCTTTGTGATTGGACACTCTGACCGTGGCTGACTCATGTTATGATTCTTATTCGTTTAAGGTACTTGGTAAACGTTGTAATAATGGTCAGTGGCACATGCCAACTTTCTCAAGGCATTGCACAGAATAGCCGTGTCAAGCCACCAGTAGTCTACCATGTTTATACATGCAAGGTCATGCCTAGTACATCTGAACTGTGATTGGACAATCTGACCATGGCTGACACGTGTTATGATTCACAAAATAAAAGTCACTTGGAAACACTTTTGTTCATGGTAAGTGGCACATGCCAACTTTGTTAAGGCATTGCACACAATAGCCACACCGAGCCACCAGTATTCTACCTTTTCTATACTTCTAAGGTCATGCCTAGTATATCTGCACTGTCATCAGACACTCTGACCGTGGCTGACTTGTGTTATGATTCATAGTCGTTTAAGGTCCTTGGTAAACGTTGTGGTCATGGTCAGTGGCAGCTGCCAACGTTGTCAAGGCATTGCGCACAATAGTCGTACCAAGACACCGGTTTTTCACCCTGTTTCTACCTGACATGTCATGCATATTAGATGTACACTGTGATTGGGCACTCTGATCGTGGCTGACTCGTATTACGATTCATAGAAGTCAAATTCGCTTGGATACATTTGTGGTCATGGTCAGTGGCACATGCCAACTTTGTCAAGGCATTGCGAACAATATCCACACCAAGCCACCAGAATTTTACCTTGGTTGCACCTGCAAGATCATGCCTAGTATATCTGCACTATGATTGGACACTCTGACCGTGGCTGACTCGTGTTATGATCAATAGAAGTAAAAGTCACTTGGATACATTTGTGGTCATGGTCAGTGGCGCATGCCAGCTTTGTGAAGGCATTGCGCACAATAGTCACACCGGGCCACCAGTATTCTACCTTTTGTGCACCTGCAAGATCATGCCTAGTACATCTGTACTGTGATTGGACACTCTGACCGTGGCTGACTCATTTTATGATTCATAGCCGTTTAAGGTACTACGTAAACTTTGTGGTCATGGTCAGTGGTACATGCCAACTCTGTCAAGGCATTGTGCACAATAGCCACACCGAGCCACCAGTATTCTACCTTGTTAGCACATGCAAGATCATGCCTAGTACATGTGCACTGTGATTGGACACTCTGACCGTGGCTGACTCGTGTTATGATTCATAGCCGTTTAAGGTATTTGGTAAACTTTATGATAATAGTCAGTGGCACATGCCAACTTTGTCAAGGCATTACGCACAATAGCCGTGTCAAGCCACCAGTATTCTACCTTATCTACACCTGCAAGGTCATCCCTAGCACATCTGAACTGTGATTGGACACTCTGACTGTGGCTGACTCGTGTAATGATTCGTAAAAGAAAAAGTCACTTGGAAACATTTATGTTCATGGTCAGTGGCACATGCCAACTTTGTCAAGGCATTGCGCACAATAGCCACACCGAGCTACTAGTATTCTACCATGTATATACCTCTAAGGTCATTCCTAGTATATGTGCACTGTGATTGGACACTCTGACCGTGGCTGACTCGTGTTATGATTCATAGCCGATTAAGGTGCTTGGTAAACCTTGCGGTCATGGTCAGTGGCACATGCCAACTTTGTCAATGCATTGCGCACAATAGCCGTGCCAAGCCACCGGTTTAATTCCTTGTTTATACCTGCAAGGTCATGCATATTACATGTGCACTGTGATTGGACACTATGACCGTGGCTGACTCGTGTTATGATTCGTAGAAGTTAAAGTCACTTGGTAAACTTTGTGGTCATGGACAGTGGCACATGCCAACTTATTCAAGGCATTGTGCATAATAGTCACACCGAGCCACCAGTAATCTACCTTGTTTGAACCTGCAAGATCATGCCTAGTACATCTGCACTGTGATTGGACACTCTGACCATGACTGACTCGTGTTATGATCAACAGAAGTAAAAGTCACTTGGATACCCTTGTGGTCATGATCAGTGGCACATGCCACCATTGTCAAGGCATTGTACACAATAGCCACACCGAGCCACCATTATCCTGCCTTGTTTGTACCTGTAAGATCATGCCCAGTATATCTGCACTGTGATTGGACACTCTGACTGTGGCTGACTTGTGTTATGATTCGTAGACGTTAAAGTCACTTGGTAACCTTTGTGTTCATGGTCATCTACACTGTGATTGGACACTATGTGGCTAACTAGTCTTATGATCAATACAAGTAAAAGTCACTTGGATACATTTGTGGTCATTGTCACTAGCACATGCCATCTTTGTCAAGGCATTGCGCACAATAGCCACACCGAGCCACCAGTGTTCTACCTTGTTTATACCTGCAAGGTCATGCCCAGTATATCTGCACTGTGTTTGGACACTCTGACCGTGGCTGACTCGTGTTATGATTCATAGCCGTTTAAGGTTCTTGTGTCAGAATACACTCACAATATCACAAGTCTGCCCCAACTGAGACTCATACTCCACAAGTGCCCCTCCGCGGTAAAACAAGGGCATTCGAATATTGGACACCAAAAACCTCTGTCGGTGACCAGCTCATCCCCGCGACGATGGCTCCACACAGGAACTGGTTCGGAGTTTCCCTGACCGACACTTCAGGAACAGACGGTTGCATGATAACGGTCATCCAGAACCAGCGTTCCGGACCTCGCTCCGTGCTCGCGTGGCGGAGAAGCGCTCTCTCACCCACGTACCAAAAATGGACGTAGCTGAACAACACCGGCGCACCTCTCCATGACTACGTGCCTCCACGACGTCAGGCACCTCTCTTGTTTGTGCCAAGTTGCGAAGCGGCTCCGCACCCTGCCTCCATGGCAGAAGCAGCCAAGCGGCTGCGGCACCACTTGGGCTATCGCTCCCCATAGTAGAGACTAGGACTGGTACTTAAGTAGTTCAATGCTCCTTGTATTTTCTGCCTCTGTTATCGGCTATCTACTCATATCAATCGAGCTTGCCTCATCTTCCGCTACGCCCGCCATCACGGCTGTGGCCTCACTGTGTCATCTCTTCGTCCACCTTCACAGCTGTGGTACTTGCATTCCTGGTTACCTTCATTCACTTTCACCAGCTTCGCCCTTTGTCGCTCCTTTGCTTTGCTCAGTCTCATCCACATCGCCTCGTCGAGGCACCTTTGTACTTCTGCGCCCGTGCTTATCGGCACTGCGCTCACGCAAGTGACACTTCCGGATAGGCTCGTGTCTTTGGCACCGCCCCCACGCTTGTTCTGCTTCCTCGCTTCAGCTTGTCAGTACTTGGTTGCCCCGGGCAACCGTGTCTTGCCCTTCATGATGATGTCATCACGCTGTCAGCTGTCTGTAGTTTTGCCGATGCTTCCGCAGCTGACCCATCTGTCCCTCCGCTTCGCCTAAGTATCACTACATTTTCCTGACATGGTATCAGAGCACACTGAAAGCTCCTGGCTCTCCTCCTTGCTTCCTCTCCATCACTGATGCCGGAACCGCCGCGCCGCGACGCACCGCCCCTTCTAGTCAGCCGAATATCCACTTCTCATTTTCTCTCGCATCTGCAAGGACAACAACATTGTGTATGGGCACAACGTTGAGAACCTCGCAGCAGCCATCACCTACATCAGTCGCCGCCTGACGCCTGAAGCACTTCGCCGAGCCCGCACCTGGCAATCCGCCAGCAAGCATCTCCAACAGCAGCAGCCATCCGGTCTAACAAGAAAAGCCTCCTCATGTCCTTTTCATCCTTCTACATCGTGTCATCACCACCACTGGGACGTGTATGGGCACAACCCCCAGTGACGGCACCACACATGAACAACAGCAGCTGAGTCTCCTCAGCCTCTTCAAGAATGTCTCCACATCTCAGTAGCGCTACGTATGTCTCCTCCTTCAACGGGGCATCAGGATCCTCTACGTACTCGGTTGCCTTGCAGTAGCAGCCTGGCATCAGCACAAGCAACAGAAGCAGCGTTCATAGCATCCTGATCCTCAGCCATCTCCAGAAGCAGCAACTTCAGCTACTATCATCACCCACATCAGCATTCCCCAACCTGAATTGACCAAAGACCATGACTCTCCTCCTGAAATGATCATCTCGGCATCATCTCCCTCGCCCGGCCGCCTCCGCACCTTCTCATCACCCTTAGAACATGAACAGTGTCCACGCACAAACAGCCCTCTAGCCACAGCTCCCCACTGTATGACCTCCTCTTTTTCTAACCGCCAAAGCACACGAGCCCCTCTTTCTGGCAACATCTTCTGCGTAGCCGGGTGCAGCAAGCATTCACCACCATCCACATCTTCGGGCAATAGCATGCCATATGCTGCCTCCCCCTCTGCCACCAGCAACCAATCCTATGCTCGCATTTCAAAAAGAAAATCACGTCGCCGACGCCGCCAACTACTTGCACGAGCCTACTCCTTGTTAAGGTCTGGCACAACAGGCTCAGTTCCCCAAGCGTCCATCCGGACATCCTCCTCCTCGAACAAAGGGAACAATCACTACTTCTCAGAAGAATGGGACTCTACAGCAGCAGACGCCGCCTCTTCTTATCCAGACACCATTGCATCCATGGGACTACTACTCTACTCGAACACTCCACTTTTCACCAACGAGGAGCTCAACAACTTCATGATGCTCAACTACGGGACAACCATCTAGAACACAACGCCACAGCACCAAGACAACCCTGGTGCCGCCACGACAATGACCCTTTCACTCTCTACAGATCCTTCACCTTCTGTATCATCACACTCTCTATCAAGAAACCAGGAACCTTGCATATCCGCAGTGTCTTCACCAACAGCAACAGCAACCATCTACCTCCTCCCTCATCAACAACAAGCAGGATAACAGCAGCATCTGAGCCAACAGGATCACTCATCAGCACCCCCAGCATCTTCTACTAGGACCAACCTCCTAAACACCAATCACTCCACAACGGACGGTACTGAACTCGCTCTTGCCCTCTGGAACTCCATCCTCTTGGGCCGCATGTTCTTCTGGGTGCACACGCGAGGACTGCAGCAGCACCCCCCGAATACTGAAAGCCTTCTCCTCCCAAACCACCTCTGGATGGAAGAGGGTCACTGTGTCAGCAGCTCAGCACAGGGTGTCTCTCTCAACATCCCTGATTCATACAGATCAGCGAGGAACTACTTCAGTGCACACATCTGGGCAACCTCTCACCAGTCTCCCACCAGCAACTCCAGCACACCACCACATCAACTTCAACCACCTGGACTCTCACCTCTCAGACACATAATCAGACTTGTGACATTGAGGGCGCGTGTCAGAATACAATCACAATATCACAAGCTGGCCCCAACTGAGACTCATACTCCACAAGTGCCCCTCCACGGCAAAGCAAGGGCATACGAATATTGGACACCAAAAACCTCTGTCGGTGACCAGCTCATTCCCGCGACAATGGCTCCACACAGGAACTGGTTCGGAGTTTCCCTGACCAACACTTCACGAACGGCCGGTTGCATGATAACGGTCATTCAGAACCAGCGCTCTGGACCTCGCTCCGCGCTCACATGGCGGGGAAGCGCTCTCTCACCCACATACCAAAAACGGGCGTAGCTGAACAACACTGGCGCACCACTCCAGGAATACGTGCCTCCACGATGTCCCACACCTCTCTTGTTTATGCCGAGCCGCGAAGCGGCTCCGCACATTGCCTCCATGGCAGAAGCAGCCAAGCGGCTTCGGCACCACTTGGGCTATTGTCCCCCATAGTAGAGACTAGGACTAGTACTTAAGTAGTCCAGTGCTCCTTGTATTTTCTGCCTTTGTTATCAGCTATCTACTCATATCAATCGAGCTTGCCTCATCTTTTGCTGCGTCCGCCATCACGGCTGTGGCCTCACTGTGTGATCTCTTCGCCCGCCTTCACAGCTGTGGTACTTGCATCCCTCGTTACCTTCATTCGCTCTCACCAGCTTTGCCCTTTATTGCTCCTTTGCTTTGCTCAGTCTCACCCACATTGCCTCGTCGAGGTGCCTTTGTACTTCTGCGCCCGTGCCTGTCGGCACTGCGCTCACGCAAGTCACATTTTCGGATAGGCTCGTGCCTTTCGCACCGCCCCCACGCTCGTTCTGCTTCCTCACTTCAGCTTGTGAGCACTTGGTTGCCCCAGGCAACCGTGTCTTGCCCTTCATGATGATATCATCACGCTGTCAGCCGTCTGTAGGTTCGCTGATGCTTCCGCAGCTGACCCCTCTGTCCCTCCGCTTCGCCTAATTATCATTGCATTTTCCAGACAACTTGGTATACTTTGTGGTCATGGTCAGCGGCACATGCCAACTTTGTCAAGGCATTGCGCACAATAGCCACACCCAGCCACCAGTATTGTACCTTCTTTACACCTGCAGGGTCATGCATCATACATGTGCACTGTGATTGGACACTCTGACAGTGGCTGACTCATGTTATGATCAATAGAAGTAAAAGTCACTTGGATACATTTGTGGTCATGGTCAGTGGCACATGCCAAAATTGTCAAGGCATTGCACACAAAAGCCACACCGAGCCAATACTGGTATATCAGTGTGGATATTGTGCGCAATGCCTAGACAAATTTGGCATGTGCCACTGACCATGACAACAAAGTTTACCTAGTGATTTTAACATATACGTATCGTAACACGAGTCAATCACGGTCAGAGTGCCCAATCACATTTAAGATGTACTAGGCATGACCTTGCAGGTAGAAACAAGGTAAAAACCAGTGGCCTTGCACGGCTATTGTGTGCAATGCCCCGATAAAGTTGGCATGTGCCACTGACCATGACCACAAACTTTACCAAGTACCTTATACGGCTATGAATCGTAACACGAGTCAGCCACGGTCAGAGTGCCCAATCACAGCGCACATCTGCATGAACTTGCAGCTATAAACAAGGTAAAAAACCGGTGGTTTGGCACCGCTATTGTGCGCAATACCTTAACAAAGTTGGCATGGGCCACTAACCATGACCACAAAGTTTACCAAGTACCTTCAACAGCTATGAATCATAACACAAGTCAGCCACGGTCAGAGTGTCCAATCACAGTGTAGCTATACTGAGCATGACCTTACAGGTATAAACAAGGTAGAAAACTGGTGGCTCCTTGTGGCTATTGTGCGCAATACCTTGACAAAGTTGGCATGTGCCACTCACCATGGCCACAAATGTATCCAAGTGACTTTTACTCACCATGGCCACAGATGTACTAAGCATGACCTTGCAGGTATAAACAAGATAGAATACTGGTGTCTTGGCACGGCTATTGTGCGCAATGCCTTGACAAAGTTGGCATGTGCCACTGACCATGACCACAA
>SZWC01006767.1:81579-95964 GCA_023375785.1 Penium margaritaceum | reverse complement strand
TGACCATGACCACAAATGTATCCAAGTGACTTTTACTTCTATTGATCATAACACAAGTCAGCCACGGTCAGAGTGTCCAATCATAGTGCAGATGTTATAGGAATGATCTTGCAGGTATAAACAAGGTAGGATACTGGTGGCTCGTTGTGGCTATTGTGCGCAATTCCTTGACGAAGTTGGCATGTGCCACTGACCATGACCACAAATGTATCCAAGTGACTTTTACCTCTATCGATCATACCACGAGTCAGCTACGGTCAGAGTGCCCAATCACAGTGCAGATGTACTAGGCATGATCTTGCAGGTGCAAACAAGGTAGAATACTGGTGGCTCGAAGTGTCTATTGTGCGCAATGCCTTGACAAAGTTAGCATCTGCCACTGAACATGACGACAAATGTATCCAAGTGACATTTTCTTCTATTGATCAGAACACGAGTCAGCCACGGTCAGAGTGTCCAATCACAGTGCAGATGTAATAAACATGATCTTTCAATTACAGACAAGGTAGAATACTGGTAGCTTGGGGTGGCTATTGTGTGCAATGCCTTGACAAAGTTGGCATGTGCCACTGACCATGACCACGATTGTATCCAAGTGACTTTTACTTCTATGAATCATAAAACGCGTCAGCCACAGTCAGAGTGTCCAATCACATTGCAGATGTACTGAGCATGATCTTAGAGGTACAAACAAGGTAGAATACTGGTGGCTAGTTGTGGCTATAATGCGCAATGCCTTGACAAAGTTGGCATGTGCCACTGACCATGACCATAACGTTTACCAAGTATCTTAAACGGCTATGAATCATAACACGAGTCAGCCATGGTCACATTGTCCAATCATAGTGTACATATAACATGCGTGACCGTGCAGGTATACACAAGGAAAAAAACCAGTGACTTGGCACGGTTATTGTGCACAATGCCCTGACAAAGTTGGCATGTGCCACTGACCATGACCACAAAGTTTACCAAGTACCTTAAACGGCTATGGATAATAACACGAGTCAGCCACGGTCAGAGTGTCAAATCACAGTGCAGATATACTGGGAATGACCTTGCAGGTATCAACAAGGTATAATACTGTTGGCTCCGTGTGGCTATTGTGCGCAATGCCTTGACAAAATTGGCATGTACCACTGACCATGACCACAAAGTTTACCAAGTGACTTCCACGTCTACGAATTGTAACATGAGTCAGCTATGGTGAAAGTGTCCAATTACAGTTCACATGTACTAGGCATGACCTTGCAGGAATAAACAAGGTTAAAAACCGTTGCCTTGGCACGACTATTGTGCGCAATGCATTGACAAAGTTGGCATGTGCCAATGAGTATGACCACAAAGTTTACCAAGTACCTTAAACAGCTATAAATCATAACATGAGTCAGCCATGGTCAGAGTGCCCAATCACAGTGCAGATATACTAGGCATGTCCTTGCAGGTATAAACAAGGTAGAATACTGGTGGCCCGGTATGGCTATTGTATGCAATGCCTTGATAAAGTTGGCATGTGCCACTGACCATGGCGACAAATGTATCCAAGTGACTTTTACTTCTATTGATCATAACACGACTCAGCCACGGTCAGAGTGTCCAATCACAGTACATATGAACTAGGCATGATCTTGCTGCTGCAAACAAGGTAGAATACTGGTGGCTTGGGATGGCTATTTTGTGCAATGCCTTGACAAAGTTGGCATGTGCCACTGACCATGACCACAAATATATCCAAGTGACTTTTACTTCTATTTATCATAACAAGAGTCAGCCACAGTCAGTGTGTCCAATCACAGTGCAGATGTACTAGGCATGATCGTGGAGGTACAAAAAAGGTACAATACTGGTGGCTCACTGTGGCTATTGTGCGCAATGCCTTGATAAAGTTGGCATGTGCCACTGACCATGACCACAAAGTTTACCAAGTGACATTAACTTCTACGATCGTAACACGAGTCAGCCACGGTCAGAGTGCCCAATCACAGTGTACATGTGCTAGGCATGATCTTGTAGGTGCAAAAAATGTAGAACGCTGGTGGCTCGGTGTGGCTATTGTGTGCAATGCATTCACAAAGTTGACATGTGCCACTGACCATGACCACAAAGTTTACCGAGTGACTTTAACTTCTACGAATTGTAACACGATTCAGCCACAGTCAGAGTATCCAATCACAGTGCAGATATACTAGGCTTGATCTTGCAGTTACAAACAAGGTAGAATACTGGTGGCTCGGTGTGGCTATTGTACGGAATGCCTTGACAAAGTTGGCATGTGCCACTGACAATGACCACGAATGTATCCAATCGACTTTTACTTCTATTGATCATAACACGAGTCAGCCACGGTCGGAGTGTCTAATCACAGTGCAGATGTTATAGGCATGATCTTGCAGGTATAAACAAGATAGAATACTGGTGGCTCGGTGTGTCTATTCTGCGCAATTCCTTGACAAAGTTTGCATGTGCCATGACCATGACCACAACTGTATCCAAGTGACTTTTACTTCTATGAATCATAACACGAGTCAGCCACGGTCAGAGTGTCCGATCAAAGTTCAGACGTACTAGGCATGACCTTGCAGGTATAAAGAAGGTAGCATACTGGTGGCTTGGCACGGTTATTGTGCGCAATGCCTTCACAAAGTTGGCATGTTCCACTGACCATGACCACAAAGTTTACCAAGTACCTTAAACGGCTCTGAATCATAACACGAGTCAGCCACAATCAGAGTGTCCTATCACAGCGTACATCTAATATTCATGACCTTGCAGGTATAAACAAGGAAGAACACCAGTGACTTGGCACGGCTATTGTGCGCAATGCCTTGACAAAGTTGGCATGTGCCACTGACCATGACCACAAAGTTTACCAAGTACCTTAAACGGCTATGAATCATAACACGAGTCAGCCGCGGTCAGAGTATTCTACCTTATTTAACCGAGTTATCCCCCAATAAAGTGACACTTGTCACCCATGTCCGGCTAGTGGGAAGAGCCGTTGCACATACCTTTGTCCTGTTCAATCCATATGTACCGAGGAGATTAATTCCCTCGAGTCAACCAGAACAGTTCTACTCATCCTTTTCCCCTTTGGTTTCGCGGCTTCGCCGTTGTGTCTTCGCTCTGCTCACTCCTCACATTCATTGTCTTCGCCAACTCCTCTCAACACTTTGCTCCGCAGCTTTTATCAGCTTCTATCGCGAGAAAAAAGAATGTGAGGAGCGATAGAAGCTTCTAACTCTTTGGACCGTCCTTGCCTACGTCACTTTGCTGACGTATGCTTGTGTGTTCTGATGCTTCTGCCTGCTTCTGCCACTGCTGTTCTCGTATCTGCATTCTTCTGACATGGTATCAGAGCATCAGGCAACATCACCTGGTGCCCTGGAACTGCGTCATCACTCTACCGGCATCTCTTCTCCAACGCTTTTGCTCACATTCATCTGTCGCCGCTGCCGTCACCCCGCGCCTCTCCGCTTCATCCGCAGCTGACATCAGGAGTCACGCCTGACGAGTTCTCCACACGGAAGAAATGCCTTGTCATCCCAAGGAAGCCCTGCGCCCATTCCCGCGCCCATGGCCAACTACCGGTGACTTGTCGCCCACATCAGCTGCAAGTAACTTTCGAGCCGCCATCTGCCGTCAACTACCAAGAAGCTTCCTGCCGCCCACCATCTGCTCCCCCTCATCACATATGCCTCTGCAAGCATCTCCTCCTCTTTCATCCTACCTTGTCAGCCTCATCTGCCCCTCCTCACCGTCATCCTCAGCCCGCCCACGTCCATCATCCTGAACGGCTCTCTTGCATCGCCTCCTCGCCTCGTCAACAGCTACAGCCAAGACTGCTGCCGTCAGGATATCGGACACCAACAGTCTTCCTGCTTTGACTTCCGAGCCAACTGGGGAACAAGCCGTCACTCTCCTGACATCAGCGGTCCAGTGGACCTGCCCGCTGCCTGACTCCCTCTACCGCAGCCAACTTCTTCTAGCTGACAGGATATCGGACACCACCAGTCTTCCTGCTCCCACTTCCAAACCAACTAGGGAACAAGCCGTCACTCTCCTGAACACAGAAGAAGTAGCTGTACCGCTCTACCCACCTGCCGCACCGCGTCTCATCTCGGCTCTCTCCGCTCGATTTGCTTCTTGTCTCCCGTCTTCTCCATCAACATCAGCCTTCGGCCTTCATCTTCGCTCATCTCCGTCATTCCTCCTCCTCCTCCTCGCTCTAGTTTCCTCTACTTCATCAGGCACTAATTCTTGCCTCATCTCCGCCTCTCCATCATCAGCATCATCCGCACCATTTTCCATCCATCATCCTCATCAGCATCGTGTCTTCGCGCATGAGGTTCCGCCCCTGCGCCCACTCATCAATCAATTTCTTCCTCCACTTCTAAAAATCGTCTTCAGCTCGGCACAAGGATCCGCCCGGTCGCATCGCCCATTCCGCAATGACCTACACCCATGCCGAATACATCCGCAGTGCACGTGGTTCGCCCCTACCCCCACTCATCAATGAATCATTTCCTCAGCTTTGCATCGCTCTCAGCTCGGCACAAGGATCCGCCCGGTCGCATTGCCTTTTCCGCGACAACCTGTGCCCACGCCAAAACTTCCTGCAGCGCACGTGGTTCGCCCCTGCGCCCACTCAGCCATCGTCATCAGCCTCCGCTTCATCAGCAATCACCAGCATCTGTGAACGGCACTAGGATCTGCACGAGCTATCTGCCTGCTTTGCAACAGCCTGCACCCACGCCAGCAGCAGATTTCTCGCAACGCGTTGGCACCTGCCTTACCCTTGCTGCATCCTACTCTCCTCTTTAAATCGCGCACGTGGTCTTGCCCCTACGCCCACTCAATAATCCGTCGTTCCTCCGCAGTCATCCGCTTCCGCTCCACTCGGCATAAGAATCCGCCAGGTCGCATCGCCCGTTTTCGCGACGACCTGCGCCCACGCCGAAACCCACTTCATCGTCAATCAATTCCTCATCATCTGCATCACCTTCAAGCTCGACACAAGGATCTGCCCAGTCGTATCACCTGTTCCGCGGCAACCTGCCCTCACGCCAAAACCTCCATCAACACACTCAACCAGTCTGCGCTCCCACTAAATCACAAATTGCTTCCCCTTCCTCAGCACTATCCCTAAACCTGGACAGCGCCTTCACATGGTCAAATCGTCTCCTCCCCAAACAACATACCTTCTCCAACACAAAAACGTAACATCTGCTCTCACTTCATCCTCCAGTGGGTTCCTCTCCTTTCAGTCTCTGCCAGACCTGACTCCATCCCTTCAACCAAATCCACATGGCGGGACAACGTTCAACCTCTTGGTGGGACCAACGGCAAATTTCTCCTGAGACATTCGGCATTGCCAGACGGATTCCAATTCTTCACTTCAACTCTATTGGAATCCACAACTACCACATCTGGCACACAACTCTACGAAGAACTACGAATGTAGAGATGCGCCATATCAATCTCTGGACCATCTTCTCTCAGCGAAGAGGCTACTTCCACTGTGACCACTACAACTTCAACGACAATCAAGAAGTTGCCCGATACTGGCAAGACTACTTCTATGCTGAGTATCAGGCACTTCTCATTCTCTGGCTCACTACTGAAGAGCCCTTCCGATCATCTCTCAGACACTATGATGTTCAGGTATCTGACATCTACGCTCTAACTCTGGAACTGAGATAAGTCAGCGAAACGACAGGAGAGCGTCGATGGCTCAGTCGTCCATAACGGATCAGGGTGAGAGACCTCCCAGCACCACTGAGGGTTCCCCACCCTGAGTATCTTCCTAGTCCTCCTTCCCCACTATCAGTGGCCACACCTTCAACAGAAGAGGACCAAAAAAACTCATGGATCAGCCTATTTGAACTGCCTGAATGACCATTGTGAATTTCAAGGGGGGTGTCACAAATTGGCATCAAGAAACTCACTCTGGTCACTCGGCAAGGAAAAGATCCGCCTTTTCTCAATAACGGTTCAAGCCCAAGTCCGAACCACCTCGGTCACCAACAGTAGGATCTCAGGACCGTTGAGACCGAGTTATCCCCTAAAAAAGCGACACCTGTCACCCACGTCCGTCAAGTGGGAAGAAGCAATTGCACATACATTTGTCCTGTTCTGTCCATATATACCGAGGAGGTTCATTCCCTCGAGTCAAGCAGAACAGTTCTACTCATCCTGTTCCCCTTTGGTTCCGCGGCTTTGCCGCCGTGTCTTCGCTCTGCTCGCTCCTCACATTCTTTGTCTTCGCCCACTCCTCTCAACACTTCGCTCCGTCACTCTCGCTCCTTCGCTCAGCTCTCACACTCCACCAATCATCACTCATCTTGCCAGTACTCCTTCTCACATAAACCATCTACCTCAGCTATCTCGCCTCTCAGCTTCTATCAGCTCTCGCGACTAACTCCTCGGACCGCCCTTGCCTATGTCATTTCGCTGACGTATGCTTGCGTGTTTTGACACTTCAGCCTGCTTCTGCCGCTGATGTTCTCGTGTCTGTATTCTTCTGACAGTTTGTACTTGCAAGATCATGCCTACTACATATGTACTGTGATTGGGCACTCTGATCGTGGCTGACTCGTGTTATGATTCATAGCCGTTTAAGGTACTTGGTAAACTTTGTGGTCATGGTCAGTGGCACGTGCCAACTTTGTCAAGGCATTAAGCACAATAGCCGTACCAAGCCACCGGTTTTTTACCTTGTTTATAACTGTAAGAACATGCATATTAGATGTGCGCTGTGATTGGACACTCTGACCGTGGCTGACTCGTGTTATGATTCATAGCCGTTCAAGGTACTTGGTAAACTTTGTGGTTATGGTCAGTGGCTCATGCCAACTTTGTCAAGGCATTGCGCACAATAGCCGTACCAAGCCACCAGTCTTCTACCTTGTTGATACCTGCAAGGTCATGCATAGTACATCTAAACTGTGATTGGTCACTCTGACCGTGGCTGACTCGTGTTATGATTCATAGAAGCAAGTGTCACTTGGATATATTTGTGGTCATGGTCAGTGGCACATGCCAACTTTGTCAAGACATTGCGCATAATAGCCACAACAAGCCTCCTGTATTCTACTTTGTTTATACATGCAAGGTCATGCCTAGTGTATCTGCACTGTGATTGGACACTCTGGCCGTGGCTGACTCGTGTTATGATTCATAGCCGTTTAAGGTACTTGGTAAACTATGTGGTCATGGTCAGTGGCACATGCCAACTTTGTCAAGGCATTGTGCACAATAGCCGTGCCAAGCCACCGGTTTTTTACCTTGTTTATACGTGGAAGGTCATGCATATGAGATGTTTTCTGTGATTGGGCACCTTGACAGTGGCTGACTCGTGTTACGATTCGTAGAAGATAAAGTCACTTGGTAAACTTTGTAGTCATGGTCAGTGGCACATGCCGACTGTGTTAAGGCATTGCGCAGAATAGCCACACCAAGCCACCAGTATTCTACCTTGTTTATACCTGTAAGGTCATGCCTAGTATACCTACACTGTGATTGGACACTCTGACCGTGGCTGACTCGTGTTATGATTCATAGTTGTTTAAGGTACTTGGTAAACTTTGTGGTCATGGTCAGTGGCACATGCCAGCTTTGTCAAGGCATTGCGCACAATAGCTGTTGGGAAAATGCAAGAGTCATGGGAATCATTGACTGAAGCGGAGAGGAAGAGATGACAGTCTGGAATGCGGGGCCGCGGTCCGAGGGAGGAGCGCTGCGAGTTAGGATCAGACAAGAACATGAGTGGGCGCGGTGCACATGCTCGAGCGCTGATGTAGGGATCAGTCACCATAACAATGAGAAGATAAGCTGAGCTTTAAGAAGTGGGGACAGTGCCGAGGCACGGGCCGCAAGGCTGAAGCGCCAAGGTACGGGCCGGCTGAATCCGTGTACCGCAGTATCGAAGCGCGGGCTGATCAACATGAGAGGAGATTAGAGTGGAGATACAAGAACTGAAAGACGGTCGAAGGTGCTGCAGCGTGAGGTTGCTTGTACCAAGGTCGGTTGCCTGTGCTTGCCGCAGCGCTGGTGTGCGGGCTGGCATGACAATGCGGCCTAAGTACTTCAATACATCTGAGTGGCCGCTGAAGACTGAGACGATAAGCAAGATGATGAACTGCGACAAAGAGTTGTGGCGGGCCATAAGGCCAAGCCTGAGTAGGGGCAGGGCGAGAGCCCGGGCTGAGAAACGAAGCATGATAATTGATTGATAACTGAATGACCACAAAAGGGTAGCTCCTAATACACGAGGTACGCACATATATAGTAGCTTCTATTCTAGGTCTAAGCCTATGGCGGGCGGTACGCTAGTCGTAACCATAGCCGCGCTGCTACTACTGCGGCTGACACCGATGACGGAGTCGCGGAGCGACTCCGCCTGAGTCCTTGAACGAGAGGCCGGGGCATGGAGGCATTGATAGTGCCGGTGCCGGCTGGCTTCTCCAATGGATCAGAGCCGTCGGACATCTTTGGCGCGTAGTGAAGACCGAGGCGCTCTTTTGTTGGTGGTAATTGGGCGGGATGTGCGGAAGGTGGCAACCGTTGGCTCGGTTGCGCGGGAGTATGTGTCGGCCATTGGGGAGCTGCCGGCTAGATTCCTCGCGGTACAGTGCTTGAGCCGAACCAGTGGAATATTCCGGAGGGTATTCCAGGATATGGGCTCCGAGGGGGCAATCCAGTACTAGGGAGTACTTCATAAAGAATTCTTTCGTCGGGTTGCAGAGTGCCTTGTACCCATTGATCTTTTTGCTGACAGGCCCCCTCAATGGTGCAATGCACGACAATTATGGAGTTGCAAAGGAGTCGTTTTCTGAAGGCTGCAGTATTGATTTTGATGGACTTGGCAGGATGGCGAAGTGACGGGGGCAGTGAGGAGGAGGAGGCAGGAGTATAGAGGTGGAAAGGGATTAGGTTTGCATGATGCGCCATTGAGAAGAGATGTGTGGTTGGCTGCAGCGGGGATGTGGAGGGTGGAGTAGATGAGAGGGAGCACTTGTTGCTACCGTTGAACAAGAGTTTGGCTTGTGGAGGCGGATGTGGTGGCACATAGTTCTGCTGCTGTAGTTTGCAACTGTGGGATAGGCAGAGGTAGCCGGAGCAGATGCAGATGATACCTTGCTAGTTTTATGGCATTGATGCCACTGAGTGTTGTACTGGTGATTGCTTGCTGTTGTCTGGACTCGTGGTCTTGATGGTGCCGAGTAACCAGGTACGTTTGTCACATCGTGGAGGAGGGGTTGAGGTTTGCTGATTATGTTGTTTCAAGAGTACTCGGAAGCATTAAAAGGTGTGAGGCCAATTGAGAGGTCGACAGGCACCGCTGTTGAACAGTAGGAGGGATGCTGGTTTTGTTTGAGGGAAGGCGCCTGATGATGTGAGACCGTGGATGAAGTTGAGAAGTTTAGGCAAGCTGCCGTCGTTTGTCCAGGGTGAGTCTATGCCTGTTGCTGGATGTTGTGCGGCAGTATGTTCTAGGAACCTCTGGTGCGAGGATGGCTGCATTGCGGATGCGAAGTCGACTGAGACCTGTGGACTAGAGGACCTTGAAGGATGCCTGGTTGTTGATGCTATAGAGGTGAGGTTCCTCTTGAGTTGCTGGAGTTTTTGCTTCTATTGTTGGTAATACTAGTTGACAGGAGATGGAGTGAGAGCGTAGTCCCAAAGAGACCTGTTGTTGCTGTATGGTGTGAGCGTTGTTGCTGATGGTGATCGATGCTCCGTTCTGGAGGGAGATGTGGTAGGAACGGAGAAGTACCAGGTGCGTTGTGAAGGGTAGGAGCAATCAGAGGAACAAACATAACTGTTGTGCCGCATGGAAGGATCTGCTGTTGTGATGGTATGTTTGGGGAAAGGATGTTGTTTTTTATTGTGAGAAGGGAGCTGCTTCATGAAGGACCCATTGATGACGTTGAATCTACTGTTGCTGCTGCTGCTGCTGCTGTTGGTGTGGTTGCTGGTGTGACTCTTGCTGCTGCTGCTGCTGCAGGACAGGGTGAAACCATATAGGAGAGTTGTTTCCTTTTGAAGATGATGTGGCACGTGATAGGTACATACTTCTGCGAAGCTGTTGCTTGTGAAGGGAGAAAAGGGGCGGTCAAGGGGACAGATCAGTATGTCGCGCCGCAGGAGGGAGTGAGTTGTGGCTGATTGTGTTTACTGCGGATGCAAATGTTGCTTCTTGCTGTGCTGATTCTGCTGCTGCTGTGGCTGCTGTGATGGTGTTGCGAGGATGATAGAGGGAGAGAGTCGGCAGAGGGGACAGGTGGTCCTGTCGCGCCGGAGAGTTGATGTTAATTTGAACTGCTGGCGGTTGCACTGTTACGGATGAGGAATGTACAGAGGAGGAGTAATGCCATGTTGCCAGGGAGGTAAGGCTGCTGAGCGAAGATGCAGTGCTGTTGCTGTCGTTGTCGTGCCTACGCTGCACGGATATTCAAGGAAGACGAGAACTGCGTGTGCGCTTCGTGATGGCGTTTCTGGCGTCAGGCATGTTGTGATAAAGAGGTAGCGAGTAGAGACATATTGAAGAATCTTTCACCTCTGATACCATGTTGGGAAAATGCAAGCGTCATGGGAATTATCAACTGAAGCGAAGAGGAAGATATGACAGTCTGGAATGCGGGGCCGCGGTCCGAGGGACAAGCACTGCGAATTAGGATGAGATAGGAACATGAGTGGGCGCGGTGCACATGCACAAGCGCTGATGTAGGGATCATTCACCATAACAATGAGAAGATAAGCTGAGCTTGAAGAAGTGAGGGCAGTGCCGAGGCGCGGGCCGCGAGGCCGAATCGCCAAGGCACGGGTCGGCATAATCCATGTGCCGCAGCGTCGAAGCGCGGGCTGATGAACATGAGACGAGACTGCAGTGAAGATACAAGAACCGAAGGGCGGTTGAAGGTGCCGCAGCGTCAGGTTGCCAGTTCCAAGGTCGGTTGCCTGTGCTTGCCGCAAAGCTGGTGCGCGCGCCGGCACAACAATGTCGCCCAAGTACTTCTATACATCTTTGTGGACGCTGAAGACTGAGATGATGAGCAGGATGATGAACACCAACAAAGAGTCGTGGTGGGCCATAAGGCCGAGCCTGAATGATAACTGAATGACCACAGAAGGGTAGCTCCTAGTACATGAGGTACGAACATATATAGTAGCTTCTATTCTAGGTCGGGCAGTACGCTAGTCATAACGGTAGCCGCCTTGCTGCTACTACGGCTGCCGTCGATGACGGAGTCGCAGAGCGACTCCGCCTAAGTCCTTGGATGAGAGGCCGGGGCATGGAGGCATTGGTAGTGCCAGTGTCGGCTGGCTTCTCCAACGGATCAGAGCCATCGGACGTCTTTGGCGCGTAATGAAGACCGAGGCGCTCTTTCGTTGGTGGTGTGCGGGCGGGATGTGCAGAAGGTGGCAACCGTTGGCTCGGGCGCGCGGGAGCAGGTGTCGGCCATTGGGGAGCTGCCGGCTGGATTCCTTGCGGTACAGTGCTTGAGCCGAACCAGTGGAATATTCTGGAGGATATTCCAGGATAAGGGCTCTGAGGGGGCAATCTAGTACTAGAAGGTACTTCATAAAGAATTTTGTCGTCGGGTTGCGGAGTGCCTTGTACCCATTGATCTTTTTGTCGACAAAGCCGTGCCAAGCCACCAGTTTTTTACCTTGTTTATACCTGCTAGGTCATGCCTGAAACATCTGAACTGTGACTGGGTACTCTGACCATGGCCGACTCCTGTTACGATTCGTAGAGGTTAAAGTCACTTGGTAAACTTTGTGGTCATGGTCAGTGGCACATGCCAACTTTGTCAAGGCATTGCGCACAATAGCCACACCGCCCCACCAGCAATCTAACTTATTTATACCGGCAAGGTCATGCCCAGTATATCTGCACTGTGATTTGACACTCTGACCCTGGCTGGCTCGTGTTATGATTCATAGCCGTTTAAGGTACTTGGTAAACTTTGTGGTCATGGTCAGTGGCACATGCCAACTTTGTCAAGGCATTGCGCACAATAGATGTGCCAAGTCACCGGTTTTTTTCCTTGCTTATACCTGCAAGGTCATGCATATTAGATGTACGCTGTGATTGGACATTCTGTCCGTGGCTGACTCTTGTTATGATTCATAGCCGTTTATGGTACTTGGTAAACTTTGTGGTCATGGTCAGTGGAACATGCCAACTTTGTCAAGGCATTGCGCACAATAGCCGTGTCAAGCACAAAGTGCAGATATACTGGGCATGACCTTGCAGGTATGAACAAGGTAGAATACTGGTGGCTCGGTGTAACTATAGTGTGCAATGCCTTGACAAAGTTGGCATGTGCCACTGACCATGACCACAAAGTTTACCAAGTACCTTAAACGGCTATGTTTCACAACACGAGTCACTCACGGTCAGAGTTTCTAATCACAGTGCAGATATACTGAGCATGACCTCTACAGGTATGAAGAAGGTAGAATAATAGTGGCTTGGTATGGCTATTGTGTGCAATGCCTTGACAAAGTTGGCATGTGCCACTGACCATGTCCACAAATGTATCCAAGTGACTTTTACTTCTATTCATCATAACACGAGTCAGCCAAAGTCAGAGTGTCCAATCACAGTGCAGATGTACTAGGCATGATCTTGCAGGTACAAACAAGGTGGAATACTCCTGGCTCGGTGTGGCTATTGTGCGCAATGCCTTGACAAAGTTTGCATGTGCCTCTGACCATGACCACAAAGTTTACCAAGTGACTTTAACTTCTACGAATCATAACACGAGTCAGCCACGGTCAGAGTACCCAATCACAGTGCACATCTAATATGCATGACCTAGCAGGTATAAACAGGGTAAAAAACCGGTGGCTTGGCATGGCTATTGTGCGCAATGCCTTGACAAAGTTGACATGTGCCACTGACCATGACCACAAAGTTTACCAAGTACATTAAACGGCTATGAATCATAACACGAGTCAGTAACGGTCAGAGTGTCCAATAACAGTGCAGAAATACTGGGCATGACCTTGTTGGTATAAACAAGGTAGAATACTGGTGGCTCGGTGTGGCTATTGTACGCAATGCCTTGACAAAGTTGGCATGTGCCACTGACCATGACCACAGATATATCCAAGTGACTTCTACTTCTATTGATCATAACAAGAGTAAGCCACGGTTAGAGTGTCCAATCATAGTGCAAATGTACTAGGCATGATATTTCAGGTACAAACAAGGTAGAATACTCGTGGCTCTTTGTGACTATGGTGTGGAATGCCTTGACAAATTTGGCATGTCCCACTGACCATGAATACAAATGTATCCAAGTGACTTTAAATTCTATTGATCATAACACGAGTCAGCCACGGTCAGAGTGTCCAATCACAGTGCAAATACACTGGGCATGACCTTGCAGGTACAAACACGGTAGAATACTAGTGGCTCGGTGCGGCTATTGTGCGCAATGGCTTGACAAAGTTGGCATGTGCCACTGACCATGACCACAAATGTATCCAAGTGACTTTTACTTCTATTGATCATAACACGAGTCAGCCATGGCCAGAGTGTCCAATCACAGTGCAGATGTACTATGCATGATCTTACAGGTACAAACAAGATCGATGACTGGTGGCTCGGTGTGGCTATTGTGCAATGCCTTGACAAAGTTTGCATGTGCCCCTGACCATAACCACAAAGTTTACCAAGTGACTTTAACTTCTACGAGTCAAAACACGAGTCAGCCACGGTCAGAGTACCCAATCATAGTGCACATCTAATATGCATGACCTTGCAGGTATAATCAGGGTAAAAAACCGGTGGCTTGGCACGGCTATTGTGCGCAATGCCTTGACACAGTTGGTATGTGCCACTGACCATGACCACAAATGCATCCAAGTGACTTTTACTTCTATTGATTATAACACAAGTCAGGCACGGTCAGATTGTCCAATCACAATACAGATTTACAAAACATGATCTTACAGGTGCAAACAAGGTACAATACTGGTGGCTCGGTGTGGCTTTTTTGCGCAATGTCTTTATAAAGTTGGCATGTGCCACTGACCATGACCACAAAGTTTACCAAGTGACTTTAACTCCTACGAATTGTAACACGAGTCAGCCACAGTCAGAGTGCCCAATCAAATAGCAAATGTACTAGGCATGATCTTGCAGCTGTAAACAAGGTAGAATACTGGTGGCTGGCTGTGGCTATTGTGCGCAATGCCTTGACAAAGTTGGCATGTGCCACTGACCATGACCACAAAGTTTACCAAGTGACTTTAACTTCTACGAATCGTAACACGAGTCAGCCACGGTCAGAGTGTCCAATCACAGTGCAGATATAATAAGCATATTCTTGCAGATATAAACAAGGTAGAATACTGGTGGCTCGGTGT